>UZAF01016760.1:37390-65795 GCA_900617895.1 Haemonchus placei
GCTCGTATTCTACTGCCACACGGACTTGGTAGGCCTAGGGCTGCCCCAGTCTCCCTTGCAAGCTCCTACGTGGATGGTACTGCCTCCGCAGTACGCTACGGGGTTGCTGGCCCAGTGCCGAGCTCCCTCGGACACTGGGCAAGGGGGTTCCACCGTGGCCTACGTGCTACCCTCTGTGCACCAAGAGTAACTGCGATATATCCGATGTTACTGACATCCTACGCAACTCCAGCGCACTTGTACGTTATACATTTTATGAATACTACGTCGATATGGTATCGATTGCAATACGAATAAATGGAGAGAAATACTATGAAAACACTGTGAGCAATTACTATAGAAAAAGAAAGCAAAGAAATACACATTAATGAAACCACACTATAACCTACGGTCTGGGGGTACGATCCGATCTCAAGCTTATCCATGTCCCATCCAAGCCTTCCCACCTCCTTTTGGGCTACGCTGCATCCGTGTCCTTGATGGCAGTGGACCGTCTTCCAGTTGTTCCATTCGACTTCGATCCTTGCAGCTTGTCACCACTTTAAGGATGGCATACGACTGGTGCTGAGAGCCCATCGGGGGCTTCGTCGGTGTTGCTGACGTTGAAGTCACAAGAGCAGTCGAGAAAGCAGCCGTCCGAGACGTTGACACGATGGTGGAATGAAGGATGCAACGCCTAGAGCGGCTAGAGTCCGCCGCCACGTGGCAAACTCTAGCTCTCTGCGGCGTACGGTGCCTTCCCGGCGGGACTACGTGCGCGCCCAGGCGAGGCGGCCTTTAAGTCGTCCGAACGGCACGACATAAACCAAAAACTGAAAAAAATGTTAAAATCTATATTCTACCCAGTACAAGTACTGACTTATCGTTTTTTTGAATTCATCCATTGAAAAGGGTCCGCAAACAGTAAATGATAAGTTACACTCAGTGTCATTTAAAGTATACGTTCACGAAGCGGTTATTCCCTCAATGTCACAAACGGTTTCAGTGTTGGAAAATCTAAAATCACCTCTTGGCCCAACTGACCAACTTTAGAACTCACCTGTAATCGTTTTCGAATTTTTTTCAAAATTCAGTTTGATCGTAACGCATACTTCGTTGAGAGCTACTGTGTCACTGAGCATTCAGCTACCTACTATTTGCTAATTGCTCTTGACTGGTGGCTTTTTTTGGGAACAGCCAAAGGAAGGATTATGTGCGTCTCACAGAGGGTGGCATTTTGATATTATAATACGTATCGGTCAATAGAACTACACATAGACAAGGATGCTCATGAGGAGAAAAAATTAAGGAAATCTACGAAACTTTCTTCGAATTCAATGCAAACTTCCTTTTACCATACTCTCGACAGAGCATGTCAAATGAACCTTGAAATGAACCGACGGAGATCTTCAAGATAAGACGTCTTTTAAAATTTACTTTGCATTGATCAGCATTGATTGATCAGTCCCGTCTGTTAGATACGCCCCGTATCCGACTTCAATTGGGAATCGTAGCGGAACATTGAATATGTGTGTGGCCTATACACTTGCTGTAGCCAGCCGATGTTCAAATCCGTGCTTTTATCCCCCGAGACGAGTTTGTTACCGATTAACCGGCCCCAGAGGGATGGAAAAAATTATTGGCCTAGGTGGACATCGATCAGGGATTCGAACCCGTGACCATGCGTGTGTGATAGTGAGCCTTTTGCTACTACACCGCTTCCGCCTATAAATTAGGATGGATTTTGTAAAATAATGAATTTTCATGATATCATTGGACTTCTCTTCCTTTATCAGAGCCTCAATTTTTCACAATTGTTCGCTCACGGCTGAGTATGCTTTAAGCAAAATAGTATTTTGCGTTATATTGAAATAAGAAGAAGTGAATAGGTTTGATTTCTTTGTCAACCTTCTTGGCAGTTTGGGGTATTTGCATAGTGTCAGGACACTAATAGACGTGGCCTTTGTGCTGATAACGACTTTCCACTCTCGGGACCGGAATGTCGGCAGTCAGCCACCTCATATATTTATGCTTTTTCTCAGGTTAGTATTATTTTTTTGTAATGGTACAGTTTTGAAAGCTGTTGCACATCGGTAGTGTGGACAAATTTTGTCTGTTATTTTCTTTTTTTTCTGCCAGTAACTTTTCTGAAATGGGCACAGGTAGATGAGACAGGTCAAACATTGGGGTTTTTAAATAAAATTAATTTCAATGTTACAAAACTATTGCAAGGCTTGGAGGAAATTTCCCTTCAAGGACTCGTAGGATGCGATGAAGTTACATCAACGCTTCTGGGGCGATATTTAACATTGAAATTATTTGAGTGCGAAGATAATAAAGGAAATTAAGGCTCAAACAGGCTATATTTACTTATTTGTTCTGCATTTATCGAATCATATGTTGGGAACAGTACAAAAAAACACAATAACAATTGCTTCCTTGATTATGTTGCCATAAAGTTTTATCTACACCACATAAATACAATGACACTTTTTTTACCCCTATTATTGGGGATCTTGGCGTTTTATTTTCCCGCTAGAGATCGATAATAATCAATATAAACCTCCCAGTAGTCCGAGGAATCTGTCTCTCCATGCTAGCTATATTCCAATGAAAAGATAAAACAAAATCGCTGGCGTTAATGAATCTCCTTTTAAGATGCGCCCAAGCACTTGACTTCCTTCCAGAATCTTAGTGCTTTTGGAGGAATATGTAGCCTATCCAATGAATTGCGTTGTCCAGCCGTTGTTGAATTCGGCATTTACAATATATTGCCCTAGAGTCTAGCACTGATTGACTGACAACAGAGTGATTGGCTTTGGCCCGGGCAACTGCGATCTCGACTCCTGAGCGCCTGAGCCTGAACCATGTCTGTGAGATGATGTCCACTTGCCCCTTCACCCTCCCTGATCGTCCCTTTCCCCAACCATATTTTACACATTTAAAAAAAAAAAGAAAGAAGGTCAGTTCTAAACGCCAGCCATACAGTGGGCCATGCATTTGTCCTTCATGAAAATTTCCGTGACTCAAAATTATCAAATCACCTTAGCACTGCTTTCAGTACTTCTGACGGGTCTAGGAGCGGATTCTCCTAATGCGAAAAAAGACATCCACAAAACGGCTCCAGTAGCCAATGAGGAGATGGCTAGGTGAGTCATTCCTTGGGTTCGATTAAGGGTTTAGGAAATTTTTCATCATTATTATGCCTCTCACATTTATGCAACATTCGCACTTTATCAACTTTTTTCTTGTTGAAAGACGAAAACCCAAGGAAGCAAAAACTTCTGAGGAGGATCAGTACTACTCGATGTCCTAACTGCATCCAACCTCCTCTCAGAATTCCAATGGCCTTCAAAACGTTCAACTGGCTTGTTCAAACGCTTGTGTAAGAGATGGCAGGCGATGAACTTCCTCTTATCCTGTATGTACAAACTGTACAGAATCTGGTGCCTGTATTGGCCCCGGATTCGGTCCCGTGAAGTGCGAAGGTTTTAGTGCCCTCTGGCATTCCCTCCCCGCCCTTGTAAGGCAATATGACGAGAAAATCGAGTCTATAAGCTTTCTGACAATCTTCGAAAAAGCTCATTCCCCTTTGTGCTTTCAGGCTGATCAAAGTCGACTACAGCTTTGAGTCAGAGTCAGTTCTGTATGATGTGGTGGATAACAAAGTCAAAACACCATCGACGTACGTGGCTGGTAATTTCACATTCGAATCACTTCATCATGATATCGAAGGTGGAATGTTGGGAAGATACAGAGTAAGTTTTAATCTTGGGGGAATTTCGTGAACATGTGTTGCTGCTATTTTTGTGTATGTTATGCATAATTTGATAAAATAGTACCATAAAAAGAGAATTCCATGACAATTAAGTTAACTCCAAGAGGTATAAAGGGGTTTAAAAGGTCTGCTCGTGATCATAACATTTCTACGACCCATTCTACAGATTCTTCCTACGTGAAAACTATCCAACAAAAAAAAGGAAGGCAAAATTAACATACATGGAACTCTCAGGTATACATAATTGATGAGTCGGTGGTAGAATTGAGGCAAATCGCGTAAACAACATAATACATACATATATATTCGGAAATCTGATTCCGCCCAAGCTTCTGTACTCTCGGTATGGGAGGCCCTAGCCTCTCTTTTCAGATGACTTGAAGGATTCCTCTTCAAAGAACTCATGGGCCACATGGGCAAGGCTAGTTAACAGGTTTAGGGAAAATTTTGTAGAACTGAAAGAAATGAGTAGTTCCCTTGTAGCGCCTGCTTGCAACGAGTTAATTTTTGGCTCGGGTACCCTCCAAACCCAAAACTCTGGGACTGATAATTCAAAATTCAAAAAATTATTTTGGTTTTCAAAAAATTGAAAAAATAGTCTTTACGTTCCTCCATTTTGACCGCTCTTCTTTCAGTTAACAGTTTGTAAGACCGGTAATTGTGGAAATGTGCCGGACGTCTATGTGTCCTTCGTGCAAGGTGGAAACAACATTCAAGAAGTTCTTTACGACGCCAAGTTAGTAATTTTTTGGTGAGAGGGGATCTGAGAAAGGAATCAAACGTGCTTTCAGTGACAGTCGATCTCAGCTGCCTAAAAATTAATAAAGTACAAACACAGCTATTTTTTAGGCAATTCCCTAATGAAAAGCCCAGGTGGAATTTCATTTACGCTATTATCAACACCATCTATACACCAGCCGAAAATGGGGAAGGTGATGACCAGAACGTGGTGAGTCGAAGTTCACGCTTCTGAAAATGAGCCCCTTAAAGGAATTGTTTACGCACACGCAAGTATGTGGTGGGAACCTTTCCCATGTATTCCCAAAGCATGACGTAATCTTACTGATGATTTTTCCCAAATGCCCTTTCACTGTATTTTATAATCAAGGAACATAGAAGTGTACTGTGCTTCTTTGTTAAGGATACCGTATACGGTAAATGTCAAGTGCAGTTTGGAAGGCCAGAAGACAAACGATTTCGGAGAAAAATCAACAACTGCAAGGTCAAAGGAGATGTGTACGTTCGAATTTCTCTTACCTTTTTTTTACTATGTCAAAGATGGGTAACCAGTAAACCGATTGCTTACAACTTGCGTAGAAATTTTGACTGAATGTTGCTGTTGACTGCTTCTTGGACACAACTACAGGTTCGAGTCCCGTTCCAAACCGAATTTTTGCAAGTAGATTGCCGACCTTGTGACACTTGTGTTCCTTCAGGTTTTCCTTCAAATCATAACCAAATTAGAAAAATAGTAAATATTATGAATGCATAGAGAATTTAATTCCTAGACGAAGTTGAAGAAAGAGAGGAAATCTGCAGATGGCTGGGAGGTGTGGGTTAAATCGATAGGCAGAAAATCGATTACCTTTGGGAGTTTTTCACTATTCTACTCCCATGTTCCCGTGATTCTTTAAAGTAGACGGATTAAACAACTCCCACTTGAAGGGGTCTGTCAGGACCAAAAATGAGAAGCCCTACGAACGGAGATGTTTTTTCAGACCGACAGAGCATTGCCTATAAAAGAGGGGACTTACTTAACATGTTCCAAGTTAAAAACGTTAGTGAAGAAAATTAGTATCTGAAGCCCACCCAAAGTTCTAGCCAAACCTTCATTCAACAGGATTTTGAATAATTGGCCCTCTGCAAAATCTTAAGCCCCAAAAATGGCATCGTGTGGACGACAATGAAAATACACAGAGTATAGATGGCAGCGTCAACGTAATCGCCATGGTAGGGAATGAATGATTTCAGCGCCCATTTTGATAATGAGCACTGGAAATGTTCAGTAAAAGCTTTTTTTCTGTAGAATATCCTGACCTCGAATAAACAAGGCCAGCGAAGTACATAATTTCCGCATACGTGCAACTGAGTATCAACTGACCATCGAAAACAAGGAATATTAACGAAGAACTGTTTTTACGGAATCCATAACAGCAACAATTACATGAAAATCAAGAAAAGTTATAAAGGATAAGGATAGGATATGCACTAATCTATTTTAGGAACTTTACCCGCATAGATGGAATCCAACCGGTACACTATGAACAGGACGTCTCGTATTTGTGAGTGTTTGGAACGGCATTTTACTTATATAAGCTTTTGACTAGTTTTCAATTTTTAGCTATCTGTTTTGTATTCCAAAAGCACTTCTTTTCTTTTGTGATTTTCTGGTTTTTTTTTCTGGTTTTACCAGTAGGTCCTCTGAATGTCAATCAGTTCACTGCTCAAGACCACATATTGTAAGGAAACACTCTATGATTTTAAACAATGTAGCTAAAATTTCCATAGGAAGCAGAAAATAAGGTAAAGCTTCATCACTGCTGCTGTTTTGTGTTTTCTTCGATAGGGATCCAAGCATCAGTAATTCAGACTTGCAGTTTCTTAACCATTTTCGGCTCGATTTAGGAGAAAAAATGGTTAAGGGGAAGCAGTTTGAGTGGGGAATCCAGGAGTACATACATATACCTATCTCCTTCGGTTACGCTATTTCAATCGAAGGCTAGCACCGAGTGCCCAAGAACCTGAAGTTCATTGCAGCATTTCCGCAGAATTCAGTGCGGAAAGTTGGTTTGCCACGGATCAATCATTCAGAACGATCAATCGAAGCCATTTTTGTAGTAGTTTCAAACTGTCTTTGAAAAAATCAAACTTAATAGAAAAAACAATTGAAAAGTCAAATTGGATTGATTCTTAGGCTTTGTAAAGGTTGTAGAAAATGGACCGATCCCACGCGCGCACTCTTGAACAGCTCGTCCAAACCCTTCCATGTAAATTCCGTCGTTACATTCTCGTCCAACTTCTGATTTTATTTTTTTTNNNTTTTTTTTGCTTTGTATTTCTCTGAATACGTCAATTTCCTCATTTTCTTAGACACCTTTGTTTTATTCTGGACTATCACGTTCATTACTCATCTGAAACCAGACCGTGAACTGTTGCTTCAAAATCAATTGAAGCTATTTACTATCTGATCATATCGATTGTAGAGATGACAAAAAACCGACTTTATAAATATTAAGGCAGAACACAAAAATCGATGCCGATATAGTGGTCATCGATGCAATTGAATTGCTCAGATTTGGTGCACCATTGCATAATAAATGGGGATTCACGCTTGAAAGCAGGTATGAACTTTGAAGCATCAGATTTTTCCAGCTTCGGATTAAATCAGCAACTTTTGGGATGTTTCATCCGTTTCAGGACCCATGTTGAAATTACGAATCGAACTATGAACTATGTTGCTCGACACTGTAATTCACAGACACAAACAGCTGCAGTATGTGCAAGCGAGAAATTCGGGGCTGTATCAGTTGGAAGGAAGCTCTATGAGCGTGTGGTACTAGGACGGAAAGAGAAAAAGAATGAGGTCAATTTTGAACTTGTTCAGATTTCTGCCGGTGTAAGGCATGATTCAGGAGGCCATTAGCTCTGGCTAAATAAAAAAATCCCGCAAAAGATTAGGCTCTAGGAAGTTCCGGGCCAATAGCTTTCCTTCGAAGTCTATTGCAATACTGCTGCGAGCTCAAGGGCTTGCTAACAGGCTTTCGACTTTTTGAACTTCAAATTTTATTATTGACTGCTTCTGCTGACTGCAGGATATAGAGAAACGAGTAAGATCATCCCACTGGTAGTGGCTCTTTTCAGCTGGCAGACTTGGTTGCCAAGTATCGCAGCCACTTATATGATATGGGCGACTCTCATACCTGCGAAGAGCACTCGAAGATGTTCGCTGAGATCGTCCAGGAAGGGAGACTGGCAAGTGAGCAAGACTGGAAAGCAGTGCTTATGCACCCGGAGAACGAGCCCGTGCTGTAGGTATTCAAGTGGCAAAGATGATATGTTCAACCTCCGAATTCGTTTTCCGTTTGATAGTACTTGTGATTAGAAAAATAGATGATGACAATGCCTTCCTGTGAACGAAAAAAGGAAAAGTGATTTGGCGCCCTAGGCACGTTTCAGATTGCCCCGACTGAAAGTGTTTGATTCAGGCATGTGCTTGGGAATGTTCTTGGAGCCCTTGGAAATTCACAATCGCTTAAAATCGCTCGTGAAGTATTATTGGTAGAAGGGCCAGATTTCTTGGACGACTACCTGTTTGGTGCGGCTCATACCACAAGCAACGACGAGAAATGGCACAAACAACTTATGGTAAGAGTAACAGCGCCCATTTGAAGTCAAAAACTTAGCTATCTGGTTTCAGTACTGGTTGAAAAGTGTGAAAGAGGAGGACGAGACGTACTGGAAGGTAGCCAACACCTTGGCTACGGTACTTCGGAAGCGTTGCGACAGGACGCCGAGCACTCGCAATTCATGCCACCTTGGCAAAGAAAGGGTAGAGCTTCTGTTTTCTTCCAAATTCGATGCAAGTCCAACTCATACGGGCCATTCAGATAGTGACAAAGTTCATAAGCAATATCACTGCATGTAAAACGGAAGAATGCAATCTCAAATCGCTGGAGGTACTTCAGAACATCCCGATATCGGCGTAAGTTTACCTGGGGTTATGAGAGTCGCCCATGTCGGGTTACAGTTTGGGTGTACAGTGATTTATACTTCTGAAAATGTGGATTGCAGATCGTTCGAAATTGCTCGAGGATTCCTATGCACTCCCACTCATAGTGCACCTGTGCAGATGGCTGCCTTACAACTGATCAAGGCGGCCAGTCCAACGCTGTACGATAGCAAGGTAGGGGCTTGTTGCATCTTGAGAAAAGAATCTTGGGCAAGCCCCGGAGGAGTTAGTGAAGATAAAATCCCAAAGTTCCCATATGATCCCTCCCAATTTTCCCATCTAACCTTCCTTTTGCTCGCTCAGTTCCCTTTTGAATAGATGTCTTTTATACCAATCAGGGAGAGAAAGTAATGGAACTAAACTTGCTTTTTTACTTTCTAAGTTGACTTTGGGGATTTACAACCTAGGTGAAATACCCTGGTTGTATCCCACGATCACAGGTTTCCAAATTAAGTACTGTTGATAACCTGATAGCCGTGGTAGAACGTGACTGTAAATACCGGAATCGTTTGTCTAGACAGTCGTAGACATCCGATCAGCTGACCAGCATGAACCAAGAATCCTATAAAATCATTCATCTTCCAGTTAGCTAACGTACTCATCAAGCTGTTCCGCAACGTTTGTCCACAACCAACGAGCACCGGCGAGTCGCAATTGGCTGTTGATATCCTCGTCAGGTAAGCTCCAGTATGTTTGGGTGACCCGAGGTTTTTCCCATTTAAGAAGAAGATCGTTCTGTATTTCAAGGTGTCTTCCTGAGCAGCAGCATGTCGCTACTATGCTTCTGCGAACAGAAACCCTTAATCCGGATGATCATGAGAAATGGCAGTACTTCTACAAAGCTGTTGAAAGTAGCGGCCATAGAGACGAGCTGGTTTGTCTTTAGCTAAATTTCCAAATAAAACCTGATATACGGTACTGTTTGTTTCAGCTATAATCGAATACTTTTTTACTTTGCTTTCACTTCTTTGCCTGCCTTGTGCCCACACAATCCTGGGCATCACACTTTCTCTGAAACTTTGGGAAGGGCAACGGTTTCAAGAAAGCTCGCCAGACTCGGTCATTTTTCCAGAAGGACGAAGTGTGGCGTCAGATGCGGAAGTTCAAAGTGTTCCGACCAAATTATGCCCATCGTGCTTTGAAAGCCGACTCACATGCACATTGGCATGAGATTACTGGTAAGCAAATATGTTTTTTTTACTCGTAGAAGTCAAGCTTACTTACTTCTTAGAGAGCGCTTAGCTTACTTGACCTACTCTAACAAGTCATTGGTCACCCATGCAAGTTGCTCCCTTTTCCTTACCCTTTTCCACATCGTCTTTTTGGAACTCTCAAACCTCTCAGACCACCTCAACCGCGACTTGCTTATCTTCTTCCGTTCATTTGACTACCTCCTTCCATTCCCTACCGCAACCCTGTGGCTATTCCGGAACTTTAGTATACCTTTCATTCTTGCTAACCTCCTAGTTTCTTGCCTATTCTGAGTTTTAGTGAGTCAACAGGGGATACCAGAAAAGTCTTGGCTCCAGTATGCTGCCGGGGAGAAATTTCTCCCCGATTGCCTTAACACAGTGCACCTTTATTTCTTCTTGGGCCTGTTCCCCGGTAGTGAATTGTTGGAGAGAAAAACGACTTCTGACTAGTACCGACCTTGGTTCTTCCGTGATATCGATGCCATTAAGACAGTGAAGGCTTGAACTTTATGTTGATTCGAGCACCGTTCTCTACTGTGGTAATGACCTCTGTAATAACTTGAACATATTGAAGTTCCCAGGGTTTCTCGCTTCTTCAGTTCTTTATAGATATCGATGGATACAGGTTGCACTCAACATCAGAGGTAGAATTCGATTCCGGCGTATTCCGGCGATCAGAATTCGATATCGGCCTGAAGCACGGTAAAGTAGACGAAAGCCTGTTCAAGGTATGATTTGGACTGTTGCTATTTCTTCGGTCAAAGGTTTTTCTCGGTCAAGGGAATGAAACAAAACCATACACAACTATAAAAATAATATTATAATAAAAACAGATTTTTAACGCATCAGCCTGCTTAACAAAAGCTCCATTTGAACCATTTTAGGCTTTTCTCCCTAAAACAATTTCAGTTATCAACAATGACTGCGGGACTGGATTCTTTCGTCAACGAAGGTGCTACACCCGCAGAACCCGAAGCCAAAGTGCGCCTATCGCTGCTGGGTCATGCACTTCCGCCAATAACTCTTTTCAAGGTGGGCCTTCATAGTTTGAAGAACGAAAAACCCTTCGTTAAAGCGATTTCTCAGAAATATCTGAATTTTGTATTGATGGATATTGCCCATCGTTTTCCTAGGCAGACTGCTAACCAACATTTTATTTATTTCTATATTTTTATGGGATAGAGGAGAGAGGATCTCGACGTAGTTGACGGAGACACCTCATCGTGATGGAAGTGGCTCCTTTCGCAGAGTTTACGGAGCAGAGCCGTTGGCGCTCCATATTTTAAAAGAATAGGGTGGATATATTTCGTCGAATCCAAGCACATGGGTCTAGCGTGGTGCAAGTGTTCGGAGGTTAGGGTGCAACCTTAAGGCGTAACCAGAGACTCAACATTCAACTTCATGGACTCGTTTTTAACAAGAGGAAGGGGCATTAAATGGGTAGCCCCATCCCGGAACGGATCTAATCCATGTCAAAAATCTTGCTTCCATCAGAGAGAAGACAGTTGGTCAGTTATGATTATAATGGTTCGAGGGGTATGTATTTGAAGGATCCGAGGATTATTACCACGAGAACGTTAACCATTTATTGTGGGGAGAATGTTCAGCCTGGGGCCGTACCTGTACGTAGGCGTGTAGCTCTTCCTTTTTTGGATTAAATCTCAATCCAAGACCTAAATTCACATGAATAGATCGGCGTAATGGTCGTGACCAAAATATTTTTAGGGTACAACCGAGCTCATGGGTATAGTGTGGAACGCTGATGGACAAACTGTCAAGGCTCTAGAGGTTTGTATCTCAGTGTTGAATTTTACAGGGCATTGATCCTACACGAAGTACGTAACTACCTACAATCACGGCTATATGGGATGTACCGAGATTTTCTTTTCAAGTTTTTATTTGGCCAAGTATGCAAGTGATGTTCGGCGCTTCCTTCTGTATACTTCAACTTCCTACTGATGTGAGACGATTGCTTCCATCGGGTGGAAGTTTATTAGCGGTGCAAGCCTCTAGGGAGGGGACATATGATGAGCCGTCAACCCCAAAATGGAGCCCCAAAATGGAGCACGAAAGAAAACCGAGATTCTGTTCCTCGCAGCAACCGGTGCCATGAAGATTTTGCTCATTTGTATACCTCCTGGCCTATTTTCATTCAAGGACTTGAGTCCGATTCCCTTTAGCAGCCTTTGACCTGAGGAACTTCAGGAAATGATAGCCTTGTTTGCCTTCCAAATTGACCACGTTGCGATATTTGTTTGAGCACAGTAGGGAGGGTTTAATTCAACCTTATTTTGTTGGCGAATTTACCTAAGCGTTACACGGAGAACATCCTCATCTAGGGCAATCTAATGCTGCGAGATACTACCACTGAATTACCTCTGCTTTCTGGACTTACCGTCGATGTATCAGCGAGTGGTGCACTTTCAATCAAAGTGCTAACTTCAGCATCAATTTCAATTCTTAGCCAAGAGACTCAAGCAGACCTCAGAACCAAGTAAGTCGTTGAGTATACTGTCTGAAATAATTTTTTCAAATGAATCTTTCAGCATTTCAATGAGTCTCATTTCACGGGCAACGTTGTTACATCATGGCGAGCCCGTACATAAGCTCAATTCTGACGTTTCCGTTCTCACTACGGTAGGATCAGAGGCCGACGTTCGATTCAGCGAAATTCCATTTGGTTTCTGCATAACGATGCAAAGAGAGGCCGCAAAGCTGAGGTAAACCCGTTTACTGCTGATTAAGTATTTAGTAAGGGGTAGCGGGTACAAGAAAGGTGATAAGGGTTGAAGCGGTGTGGAGAGGTATAGGACTTCGAGTACTGACATATTGGAAGGGAGTTTTGGCCTCTGTGGAGTCCATACATGGCGACTGGGAAAACAACTGTTCGAGCTCATAAACCACCCCCCAAAACAGTGATGGATCGAACTTTGGATCCTTAGAACACCATTTTGAGAGGACACTCCACCATGAACAATCCATTTATCAACTAGAAGATGTTCCTTCCGGGTGAAGGACGTTAAACTCGAGCGGCATGTCGCGCACGCCACACCCGTCCGCCCTATCGATCGTTTCCTAGCGGGACGGCATTGGGTTGGTGAACGCGATACCAAAAGTTAGATGCCGCGAGATATCTATCAAAGATTAGTCGATGTGACACTTGCGAGTTGACGCTAATTCTAGTCTAAAGTCCGATTTCCGTTCCTTCCCATATCCGCATACCCACAAACATCTCTGATATGCAGTGTTGAAGGAATCTGAGCTCATAGGGCGAAACCAAATTCGAATAGAGAGAACTTCCTACTACCTTCATTACAACAGAAAAAAGGCATCTGATATGCAGACTTTCCGAGCTCTAACTTGAATTTTAGCTTCAATTCTGTAAGTGAGGCACCAAAAAAGCCTCGAAAGAAGATGACAGTCACTGCCACGAAGACTTACCCGGGTGTGACATACAAACTCGACGACAACATTACAAAACAGTGCAGTTTGCTCTTTAGAAAAGACATGGAGCAAGCCTAATAAGCATTTCTATGCGGTTGTTGATCGTTTATTGTTTGTTCTTATTTATGGGTATTAATAAATTGCAAGTAACATCAATAAAACCATAGACTCATATTCGTGTTTTCTATGCTTTTTATGCTCAGTTATGTACATAGACTTCCTAGTGAAGAAATTCCATAAGGCTTTGTGAGGATAGGAGTTGAAACGCTGAAATAACACGGGAATGGTGGCGGTACTTCTTCCCGAATTCTCACAGCAAGCGGCTGTGGTTCCTCTGCAGTACCGTATCCTTCTACTAAGAATTCAAACCTTTGCTTTCATGGCGTGCGGCTGCGCGCGATAGGATGCGGCGAGCCCGACGCGAACTTCGGGGAGAAGTTACCACACCCACCCGGGAATCGGAAGTTACTGAAGTGGCATGTGGCATACAGCATTACAAGCATAGTCCAGTGATCGAGTATCGGGTCGACGCCCGTCCAGGCCGACCAAGCCTTCCATCCCCGGGACAAATTTAAATGGTACCAGACTCCTTTGAAAGGCTGAAAGCACTAATTATACATCGGCTGATCATCATAACCATTGTGCATTCACGCCTTCAAACGTCATGACGATGTGCATTGAAGTCGAATGCGAATTATCATCCCAGAAACGGAATTGATGAAATTCGAATGACTTCATCCTTTACCATTTGGACGCTGAAAATTGGGGGCTACCAAGAATTTCAAACGGATCTCGGGCATACTACAGCTTGTGCAGTCATCGACATTGACAAGACTACTGCCGTCTACCGCTTCGCCAATGTGGGCAGATAAGCCCCTGTTAGACCTGCGTAATTAGATGTTTAGGTTGAAAACCCTTCAAATGATTCAGGTACAGGATGATAGAAGTTGAAGGTAAGGACTCCATTAGCCGTTAACTAACTATTTGCTTCAGGCCGCAGTAGCTATGACATTACAAACCAATAAAAAAATCTTGTCGTAATGACAAATAAAACAACTCGTATATTCACAACTTTTAGAAAGCCTTACTACTTTCCGCGAAGTGGGTGGTTTTCCTCGCTTTCTGCCACCGACGCACGAACACTTCCGCCTTTCAACTAAATTGGCGGTCCCGAAATTATCATAAAAAATGCATCCAAAGAATAATTCGGAAAGCAGGAGCTGCACAAAGTGACAACAACAACTCAAGTCTTCGCCGATACGAGTCGATAGAATGAATGCAACTTCTATCTCCCCAAGGTTAGAGCATAAGATCTCGAACCAGGTCAACCGATCATTCTGACCTCTTGAATAATCACTTACTGACGTTCTTGTACAGGAGAATGCTGCCAGTGCTCCTACATTGGACCTACACACGTGAATTTTCCTAAATACCANGCCGAAATTTTGAGCCAAGGTCGGAGGAGCGTTCCAAGAATAGAAGGATGGGTGGGCCCCAACCACTGAGTACGGGTTATCATTCATAAATGGGAAAAAAGCGCTATTTATCTAGTTTTCTAATGAGTGCGTGACTTCTATCGGGACAATTTGTGCCGCTCACTTCTCTCCTTTCCCCCAATGTGCTCTTCTCAAGGACACTCCGCTTCTGATGCGATGCTAAGCTGATGCAGCGAGGATTCAGCACCCTATTCCAAGTTCGACAACCCTTGTGAATATATCATTAGAGAGATAAAGAACGGACTCTGGTATACCAGTCCCTGATAAGTGCTAATCAGACATTATAAATGCCACGGTTTGTGAAGAGAGCCATTTCATTGCTCTACCCGTAGGGGTGGTTCAGGGATGTTTCAGGTTTGTGCCTTTGTTATAATGTTAGTCCCAGTTAATCTACAACGAATCATGAACCTCATTCTAGCCGGATGATTTTTTTGCTCCACCTGCCCCACCGCAGAAGCCGCAAGAACAGCCGCAGCAACCACAGCAGCGAAAAGAGAAGTCGTAAGTTACATTTCAAGAAACGAAGCCGTTAATTTTGAGCATATCCCTTCACTAAGCACATGTATCCGTAAAGTTCAATCCATCCCAGTCACACAGCTCAGTTAGCTTTTATTACTTTTAAGGGTCCACTGAAAACTACTTTTAGGGCGGACAAAGCTCAGAACAAAAGCAAAGAAGGTGAGTTCTGTACACCCAGGGCGAATGATGACCCGATTTCAACTGAAGCCATTTATCCTTGTCAGGTAAACTGGAGTAGATAGAGCGGAGTGTAGTAGTGGGACCAAAGTATAAACCCAAAGTGTCGGATGGAAGAAATGGGGAGCGGGCTGTGCAACGCCACCGGGAACATCCATTTCACGCGTCCGTCGAAAGTCCGTCACCCACCCACACTTCGCGCGCGGCGCAGCCCACTACGGTCTCGAGGTGACATTACAGTGCTCCTTCGGGGAGGCGGTCGTTTGGGGCGATCTCACCCATCGCGCCGCCCTTTCGACGCGGTTTGTGAGCTGGAGAACTCGTCCATGTGGTTGGGCAATCCACTGCCCATCCAACTGATAAAAGCCCGGTCGATGAGCCGCTACTATTATTAGACGTCAAATTGTATACCTGCTTGTATTCTGCTTATCGTCGACCGGGCTTCTATCATTAGGATGGACAATGGGTTCCCGATGAGCTGGACGAGTTGTTCAACCCGCAAACCGTCGAGTGGGCGGCGCCATATGAGGGATCGCGCCAAATGACATACACATTCTGGTCGCGCGCGGCAAATTGCGCGGCGGAATTCGCGATGATTCAAACGACTCCGACGCCTATCACTGGGGCACAAACTTGAATTAGAGTACTTTAGTAGGTTCGAACAATCCTACTAAGCTAGTTTACTTCGAATTTGGGCCCNAATGATAAACGCTGCAGTCGTCCAAATCGCACCGAATTTTGCCGCGCAATTCGCCGCGCGCACTCAGAATCGCACGAATCGCAACACACCCCACTGCCCCTTAGTGTCAGTGGCGCGAATTATTTGCATTAGTCCGAGTGCTCTTCACTCTAGGCTGACTTCCGTGGGCCAAGCGCCAATGGTATGCCCACTGATACTGCGACGTTACGCAAAAATCGCCGCGTGCGACGAATGCTGCGTAACCTAGTTTCGACGGATGCGCTGAACGGAGCCCACCCTACACCACCAGCGCAGGATCCACAACCAGTTTACGGTAAGGGCTGAGCGCCCGTACGGAATTTTCGTTTCGGTGAGTTCGCGCTGACTCGAGTGAGCATTATGGCTATCCTTTGATAGTTGTCTTGCGGTATAGAGTTGCTAGAATTCACTAGACCTAAGCACAACCTTCCACCAATCTACACGTACACCTTTTGTTACTAAGAGCACCTATACAGCTGAACTCATTCGTTTCTGTACAGTGCTCGAATAAATAATGTAAGTAAATTAAATAATGAATATATAATATAATGTTGATAAAATAAATTAATCAGTCTCCCCACAAGAACTATTCAGCACCAAAATTTACAAGGTCGTGTAGGTAAAAAAGATGCCAAGACGAAGTCGAAAGACGGACGGAAAATTGCGGGACAGAGTAGCAAAGGAAGTCCATCTGGAAGTTCAACGGTACGTTATTTCGTAATTGCAGATACATCTCAGTTTTAAAATTTTGATTTCAGGGGTCAAACACAAGTGGCTATGTCTTACTGATAGTGGTTGTCCTACTGTTATTCTGCACGCTGATATTCACAGCAGTTGTGGTACTGCATCTATACGCACTCCTGACTTTTATCCCTGCTCTGCTACCACCTGAAAATTGCAAAACTGCTCGATAGTTGAAGAATGCCGATGGCATGGCTTACTCTGTCTTGTGCAACATCTATACAACACTTCAACTGCATGAATAATACTTGTACTGAGGCAGTTAAATTGCAAAGTAAAGATTTGTTTAATGTTTACTGTTTAGTGTTTACTGTGTTGTAGATGTCTTTTGGCGCTAATCAATCCCGTCTAAGCGATGCGCCCCACATTCGACTCCCATTCGGAATCGTAGTAACGTATGAATGCGTACATATGTGGCTTATGCAATGACTTGCGGTTGCCAGCGGATGTACGAGTCAGTAGTTTTTCCTTTCCAGATAGGTCTGGTATAGGCCCATAGGCCAGCGGATGTAGAATCACTACTTTTTCCTTTCCAGATAGGTCTGGTACCGATCAACCGATCCCGGAGAATGATGGAAGACTTGGTTGGCCTGGGCGGATTTCAATCCCGGATCGAACCTATGACCACACGTGCAGGGTAGTGTTATCGATGAAGTGGGGCTAAAACTAAATTCAGATCATTTGTTTCCAAAAACTGTTGTTTTTCACGAAGGTAGAATTGGTCTGACCAACTGGAAGCGTACTCATCATGCTCCAGTGATCCACACCTGTTTTAGTTTGAGTTCAGTTTATCTAACTGTACCCCGAATTCCTCAGGGGTATTTTTATGATAGAGAGAGAGACGTTCCCACCATTTCCGAACTCCATGATCACTTTGACTGGAAATGCTGCAGATTCGCCCCCGTTGTCACTAGGAGGCTACAGGCGTAATTCACGAAGCAAATGGTATCTGAGATTTCACGCTAGAATGAATCTTTAATCCCTAGGAATAGTAGATGGTCACTGTTGTGGGGCGGATAAAGGCCTTGACAGGGCGTTATAAGGGCTCCAGAATCGGTTTGAGCGATACATACAGTAAAAGTGGCCGTGTTATGCCAGCCTTACTATTACTGCACTATCTACATGACGGTAAAAATAGTAAGTTTGAATGAGAGACACTCACATGGCCATCTCGTACAAGCCCTATTCTTACTGCTTCTTGAGGTCCTATAATTTTTGAAATCCAACAACTTCCTCGCTTTCCTCGCCACCCCTGCACCATTCTGTACCATGGCTTCCATTATTTCATTCGAAATAGATATCACAAAATTATCGTTAGCTGTCTTTAAGCGATGCGTTTCTTTTTTAGGAGACCCATTGAAGAACTTATACGCTTTTTTTCAAAATTATCGTCATCTACTTCTATAACTTCCCAGTCACTCGAATGCAAGTTTTTGGCCGAATCAATAGGCAGGATACCAACTGCACCCACAGACTCTCCACACACGTATGCGTGGATCGCCTGCAAGAAACAGAGGGTATATCGACCCAGCACAGCAGAATCAAGGAGTCCAACCCGTGAATCCACCCGCGTCTCTGGGCAAGCACCGGTGACTTTTGGTCGGAGACTTGGACTCTATGAAAGCAGGATGAGCATGCTGTCAGCTTACTCAATGCGCTTTGGAAAGGACGATGCTCGGAATTCCCCTATACACGCAAGTGCAGAAGGGATCCGGAGTTCCGACCGCCGTCAACGAACGAAGATCAGGGATGCCGCTGATTATGCCAAGAAATCGAAGACCACGTGGGCCGGACACGTTATGCGATATAGTGACGACCGTTGGACCAGGGCGGTTACTGACTGGATCCCTCGGGACATCAAACGAATTCCAGGAAGGCCGCCAACGAGATGGTCAGACGTCTTCACGAAAGCTCTGAACGAAAGGAATGTTGAACCTCGTGTCCCTGAAGCGAGAACGATTCACTGGACCCCTCTGGCTCGTGACAGGGACGAATGGAGACGTTACTGGCGCCCGCTCGAGGAAGTCGATGATCAACGGGACGACAGGTGATACACGTGATATGATTTTTTTTTTCAGACGCAATGTACCTTGATTGTAATGTAAGCATGAAACTTTGCACGTAGAAATCCACTCACATATCCACTTCGACATAATCTTTATTTATCAACACGGAACATAAAAGTACCGGTAATTTTGTTCATTGGAAACAGTTGATATTTCACCACTGACTTAACGCATATGTAACAGAAATTGTCAGAAATGTGAGATCATTCTTATGGCAATGAAATTTAATAGAATGCAAACCCGATCGATGGATACAAGGACAATTTTTCGAACATAAAACGACATTATTGGCACAATACGTATGAAGAGATTAGCAGAGAACACAGAAGAATTGGGTCATACTTAAGTCCGACTAGTAAAATGCGTACTGCATTGCACCTTTGTACAAATACTAGTGAAGTCTGGGTATGTTTCGGTGAAAATCATTAATGAAAACGTGAGTATAACAGTTAAATGGAACAGCTTGAACATCGGGAACGATTAAGATAATGTCCACGGGAGAATGCAGTTCCAGCAATCGTGAATTACTATTAGCCATACGATGGGTAAGTGAGAAAATCTTGGATTACTTTTGCATCAAGCATAAAGGGCGCCGTGCCCTCAAGAATCTGACTGGTAAATTTGCGGTCAATTCGAATCTATAACTTGAACGTCTGGTTGTTAGGCATAGAATTCCAACCACTCATTCATGACATGTCCTCGGCCAAAATCTCGTTTCTATACGTCTAACGTAAGACGGAGATGGAATGGAGATGTGCGTATTCAACTAGACTCATGCCGTGGATATATTACCCGTAAAATTTTGCGTCTATTACATTTTATTCCACTCAAAAATCAGTGGAGGAATAGGGGGTTACCGTACTAAGTTTCCCCTCTGACTTAAATACTCCAAAAAAAANAAAAAAAAAAATAGAATTGTGATAGCAGGAAGGTATCCCAGTTCAAAACACGCTTGTACGTTAAGCTGAGATATTGATCGAACGCGCGCAAAATCGATATCTATACAGAAGTATTTGTGCTACCTCCATCGGTTCAGCAATGGCGGTAGCACAAAAACTACTACAACATCGCTCTGGAAGTTCGAGAGTTAGCTCAACTGCTATTCAGTTGTACCCCACTTAATGCCTATTTTCACAGCAATTCACAACTGAAATTTACCAATAGAAAATACCATCTGAACAAAAACAGAGGGCTCATTTATACTCGACAGAGGGCTTTACTCACTGTGAACCTTTGTCAAAACGGCTTTCCTTTATAGATTGATTTTTGGAAGGATCCTTTTTTTCTTCGGACGACCAGTTTGTGGAAGGCAGCCCGAAAATCTCTCGAAAAAGCTGCGTAGATCAGTGGATTAACTGCTGAATTGGCATAACCGAGCCAGAAAGCGATGACATACATTGTGTTTGTGATGCAATCGGGCATCAAACAAAGTGAATATGCCTGAAATCATGCAGTTAGGTAAATCTGGAATAAGAATGAATGTCAGGTCTCTTACGAACCTGAAGCACGTAAATGGTGCTGAAAGGGAACCAGCAAATCACGAACACCCCAACGACCACAGCCGTGGTACGGGCCACTCGTAGTTCGGTCCGGAGCATGAATCGAGCGCGTGAACGATCACTAAACTATTTTGTTTAGGGAGATTCTGCACGAGTTAGTTTTATGAAATTCAATAGGAACTGTTCTGGCGCAGATAAAGGAAAATGGAGGTATGTAGTACAGGAGGCTAAGCTTCAGTGGGTAAGAAGTCGGAAAATAATGGGTCCTCAGTGTAAACTGATGTCGACAAGAATCCATCACGTTTTTCGGCTCTTTCCGGTCATGGCAGCCACCCTGATTCCGGGGGGAGGGGGTGGGAAGGGGGGAGAGGGACTTCTCTGGCCTTCTGTTATTTATCCTTATCAAAGTTCTGAAGGAATCAAACTTTCTTACAATTGAGGATCGAAGCCGCTTCAGGCAGGCTTGGCTCGCAGTACTGTCCTATACATACTGGTCTTTACATCCTTAAAACATAACTCTTCTGAAGTTCTCAAAGCTTACCCTCCAAGATGTGTGATGACGTTAGTTCGCTTCTTCTTGCTTGTACTAATCACTGAGACGACCATAGTGTGCGATAGAAGGTTCTTTAGAATTGGGCTAGCTATTGGTGGTTCTTCAACGGTTCCATTGACGGTCAGCGCATTTGTATCTGAAGAACGGAAGCAAGTACAATTGAATCAGGTCTGCTCACTTTAGCGTAAACACAAGCAGGGAAAGAAAAAGAAAGTTGGTGGACAGAGAAAAGTCGGAGGCCTCAGTGGCTCGACAACTCATTCTTTTCTTTTGAGTTGTACAGCATGCACATATGTATTTCAATCGAAGTAAGGGAGGCCGTCGTATACGAATAGAATGAGGCAGCTGAGGTATATCAAGAAATAGTGGCCTATACATATAGAGTTACTTATGTGTACTTACGGTATGATGCACATGGACCACCTCCTGCCCTTACCCAAAGCCTTTTTTCGACTCGTCATTTATGCGAAAGCTGTTAGGAGACGTCGTACAGCAGATACCGAGGGACGGATGGATGGACGCGGCAAACCGCGCGGCAGAATTCGTGGGGATTAAAACGACTCTGGCGCCTATCATTGGGACACAAATTCGAAGTGGGATAGATAATTAGCATCAGCTGGCCCTACTTATCCAATCTACTTGGCACCCATGCCCCAAAGATAGGTGCCAGAGCCGTTTTAATCACCATGAATTTCGCCGCGGCATTCATCCAGTTCTGGGTGATACCCATACCGATGATAGAGGGGTATGGGTACATATGTGCGTCTGAAGATGCACGCGGCAAATCGCGCGGCGAAATTCGTGAGGATGTGAACAACTCTGTCGCCTAATATCGGGACACAAACTTGAAGTACAGTAGTTTAGTGGGGTTAGCCGATCCTACCAGACTATCCTACTTCAAATTTGTGCCCCAATGATAGGCGCTAAGGTGGTTCAAATTGCCACGCACTCGGCCGCGCAATGTGCCGCGCGCATCCTCGGAAGCACGTTCGTCCACATACCCAAACAATCCAGATGCCTTTGCCTTGCCTTCCCCCGGAAAGGAATAAAATAAATCCCAGAAAACAAGCGAGTAAGTAATTAGCAATAAAAGGTTTTTTGCTTCGAAAATACTAATATTCATGTTGAAAAGTTTTAGAGCTAATATGGAGCTGTACTCAACTAACCTTTTTCGGAAGGTGTTTCTGTAATCGGTGACGCCTTGCGAGTTGCCTTTCTACTGTGTTCACTTGAATGGAGCGAGAGCTTCTCTGTCACCTTCAATTTATAGCGAGAAATAATACTTGTCATGAAAAATATTACAATTAAAAGACTTAAAAATAAGTCATTGATGTTGTCGTGACCGAAATTCGCCTTCTTGATAGTAAAATAATAAGTTTCTGGCGTCAACCATTTCCGTTCTTAGAATGGGCCTCGCATTCGACTTCCACTAAGAATCGTGGTGGACTACGAATGCGTACATGACCTATACGATGACTTGTGGCGGCCAGCCGATGTACAAGTCAGTGCTTTTATCCTCCGAAATGAGTCTGGTAGCACCTATCTAATGTTTCCAATATTTTCCCCTTCCTCTTCTGTTTTTTCATGAGCTTCTCTGACTGACCATCTTTGGAAATTATTCTCTCTTCTTCGCCCAAGCGAAAGGTCTATTCTTTGCGAGAGGACTGTTTTTTTTTCTTTCCGAGTCAGCAGGATGAACCTCTTATGACTTCTTAGAAACTATTGGCTCATAAGTCTATTTACTATCCCTAGCAAACACATGCTTAAAATTACCCCTGCGGAGAAGACAATTTTAGATGCACTTTCCCTCTATCTATACCAATGCCATCGCTAGTAATTACTGACGGTTANGGGTAGCATTAAAAGGTGCAGGTGAAGGCTCGAGTTCGACAGTTCAGGCAGTAAAAGTGCTAGTTGTCGGGGGTCACCTAAGGGAAGCACCGCTTCATCAGTTCACGGCATGAGCTACTACTCTTTGGAGCCCTTAAGAGGGCCAGCGTTGTATGGCCATTTTTAGGTGTGTACGTCTGCCGCTCGGTTTTGGATTCCTTGGTAGCCCTATCTATCACTCAGACCAGTACAATAATCTAATGTTTCTAATATTTTGGTTATAGGATATTGAAGGGGGCCTCCAAGGCTTATAAGTTGCTCCTGGCGGGCAGACTTCTTGAAAGTCGTCAAAAGTTAACTAACCATGATAGCAGCTGGAACGATGAATGAAGCTGATGCTGAGAAAATTATGTAGAGGCTGGGTAGCTTCATTGGAGTGCATTCCTGCTTCTCGGTGTTGGCTAACGTCTCCAAAACAAATAGACATAAAGCCAACAGCCCGGAAAACACCCATACGAGAGCCACCAGTAGGCGAGTGACCCTGAAATCACAGCAATTGCTACGAGCTTATAGAAATGGCTCGATTTTGTATCTCTAGGTTGATGAAAGTTGCAATTCTCTAAGGTAGCTAAGCTAGTCACACTAGTGCGTCGTTCATCGGTCTTTTTACATTCAATCGATTTCAGATAATTTGCTCATTACTATTCTTATTTCACCTCAAATCAGACGCTCAATTTACGCAGAACTCTCGCTCAAGCGGTCTACACACTACGGGGCACAGTACTGTAGAAGCTGGATTCCCGGTAAGTTCGTTTTCTCTATGGTACCTCTTTGCGATATCAGGCAGCACATGAAATCTTGAGTAAATCTTCGTTTTGGAAAATTTGACTTATCCTCAAATAACTCCAAAAGTTAGGATGGAGGAGATAAATGAGGAGTATCATATGCATGGTCTAGGGAATGAATCGCAGATTTGTACCCGCCTGAACCGAGCAAATTTATGATCCTACCTGGGTCGGTTAAATGGTATACTACTCGATCGAGAGGTGAAAGCACTGATTTGGACTTCGGCTAACAACCGAAAGCATGCGCAATACGCATTACATACATATCATAACGTCACTACAGTCCCGAATAGATGGATGGAAGTAGCATTTGAGGGTACACCCTACAAAGGGCTTTGATTCACATTTGAAGCCTATTTATCCGTTCATTAAACTATAAGGTATTCTTCAAAATAATTTCCATACGGCAATGGGCGAGAGTAGCTCAGAGCTGAAAACCTCCCTCCAACACCGGACCTCACAAATTCCTAGAAGTTTGGTCAACTTTCCTCTGCCGTTCTGTTCGAGGGCAGACAACTGGTCACGATGGAAAGATTTTATTTGGTTCCATTTTCTATGTTTGGTATCGCTACGATTCTTTAAGGTTGCTTGTAAGAAGACCTGATAGCAGAGAAACCTGAGGTGCTGACACTCTCAAGCCTCTAGGGCTCAATTCGGCATTTAGAAAGCATTTTTCTCGAAGTAGACAAATAAATCTATTTTCATCTATAGTTAGAACCTTGTGTTGTTTACCCCATCTGTTTGTGTTTATCTACAGAGCTCTTTTCAGGTGAATAAATAAATAAACACATAAGTTTCCCCCGCTAAGTAATGGGCAATCGGGGAGCGATTACCCTTCTCGCGTGCACTGATGATGCCTAATTGCACTGCTTGTTGAATAGTTAACCACGACAACCAAATCGGATTCTTGCGACTACAGGATAAAAAGAACTTCAACTTCGTGATGAACTCTTCCTCCATCCTGCAGAGGACATAAGAAAACATACAAGAGGGAAATCGTTCCTATTCTTGAGGCTCGGAGGCATCAAGAGCGGCCAGCGAAAAGTTTTGCCCTGAAAGCGGGCATTCCGTCAATCCTTTCTTCTGAACCAAGGGACGTCCATTAGTTCCAGGATTGTAATTACAACTTCAACCAAAGGTGCAACTCGAATTGAAATTCATTCAAGTAGGGTATTCTGTTGCACCGCTCAAAAATATCGGACCGTGTCGGTATTGCCAGCATAAAAAAACTAACATAGAAGTGAAATAGGGAGGAGTTACTACATGGTTAGGGCACTTATACCAACTAGATAGCCTTTAGTAAAAGACTTAATTCACGATAATCCTAGGTATCCTGTTTGAGGGAATCAAGGTAAGTTACGGAGCAGAGCAAGGTAAAGGCAGCGAAGAAAGCGAGAAATCCCCTGGTCATAGAAAGTACATATGAGACTCCAAAAAAGCAATAAGTAAGGAGGTCGTAGGAAATTTCCGTCCGTACGTGCCTGAGCGTCTTCCACATGAGCGTAATATTCAATGGCGTTCTAACGTTTCACTGTGAATAGCGCAGTCTTATTAATAGCGTGGCCGACATAACACGGCCACTTTTGGGTGTGTACGTCGGGCAAACCGATTCTGGAGCCCTTATTACGTCCCGAATGGCCAAAAATCCCAGTTATCCAAACCATCCGACCGAACGAACGCCGACCCACTGGTCCTTTGACAACTTGTGTAGTCATTAGATTCAGGCTACTTCAAAAGTATTGAACCACTTGAGAGTAGCCACTCGTAGGAACAAAAGACTAATCGAGACGCATTCAGACGCTGAAACAATTATTTGTCGCCCAGTAGACGGATCTTTGATCTTTCTAGCAAAATATGGGCTAGAATTTCTTGATTTTTGGCCACGAAATTGAACGATTACCAGTAATAGTCGTTCAGTTCCAAAAGTTCCAATTGTCTTCTTCCATTATGAGTTACATAACTACTGGATAAGAACAATTAGCCATATGGACGCATGATTGCCAACCTGAGACAATGCGTTCCACGAACAACACTGGAGCCATTAAGAGTCCGTTTCCTCGAGAACGTCTACGTATGGTGAGAGGAGAAGGTCCTTACACGACTAGCTTGAAGGCACGGTTCACGATAATTTCGTGTTATCTAGTTTTAGACGAGTAATGTCAACGTTAGTTCAGAACGATGCAAAAGTGGCTGAAAAAGCGCGGAAATCGGGTCTTCAGAGGAGGCCTTGAAAAAGTAGTAAAATGAGGGGGTTCGACGAGATTCTGACGACAAAAGTTGCTTGGAAGGATTATTTGGACGAACTGTTCAAATGTTCATTACATACAGCTGGCTGCAGTAAGCTGCCTGCGTGCGAAGTGTGGGTCCCGGTGCGAATGGTGCAACCTCTACAGGCTTTTAAACACATAACAACTCCGCCAAAGGTTTGTGGATCGGCTGAGCATGGTTATGGGAACCCCTTCCACGCCCTGTCTGACCCGACACCTTCCTTGGGGTCACACGTCCACCCTATGAAGAGTTCTCAGAAACCATTTTTAACTTGAACTGCTCTTTGAATTGCCACTGCCAAAATTGTCAGATGCAATAAAATTTTGGCAAGGGATCGGCGTCAGTGCACACCAACCTTATATAACTCTTCCAAGTGTCATGAAAAGGAGTTAGTGCTGTCACTTATACTTTTTCAAAAAGAGGTTACGTAAGGGCTCATAATAAATTGTAGTAGTAACTAACCGTTTTGAAGAAATACTTGGATATCGTATCGGTTGCCGAACGGCCATATAGCGATCGAACGAGATGGCTAACAAGTTGTAGATGGATGCTGTCGACAGCCAGACGTCTGCAGTTAACCATAGGCGGCAGCCAACGTTCCCGAACAACCATTTCTTGCTATGCTCCTAAAAAGTTCGAGTCTAACTTGTGCTTCGAATTTGAGCACAAAACGTTGAAAGGAAGAGGTTCGTTCCACGAAGGGATCCGACATAAAAGATCGAGAGCACCTAGGAAAAGGAAAATTTGCGATCATAAAATATCCTGCCGCCTATTGTAACTTCAAAGATTATTTCGAGCGTAGACAGGTTGCGATGCAAGGGGTACTCGCTTTCCTCTGAAGCTGTTCTGAGCCTGACTTTACTTCCAGTTACCCAGTATTTGATCCTAGAGATAGGTAGTAATACAAACTCAGTGGATAAGTGATTAGGAATAGAAACTGATCTATCAACTATCTATTTCCTACAGGGGCATCGTTAGCGCCTCTGCAAAAGTTACCTAAAATGTCTCAAGAACAGCTCGGTATTTGACAAAACAGAGCTGCAACATTTCGTCCCTCTCCAAAAAAATAAGCAGTAAAGACTAGGACTGAGACCAAGAGACCAACGAATAAAACAGCAAAATATCATCGATCGTGATTTCTATGACATCAAAAGTCTAACTGAGACCTTACTCAAGGTCCCCTACATGTCCTCCGAGTCTTGTACTACCCAGAAATCAGTGCTTTCTGCATCTTTGCAACTTATTTACGTGCATACGTTGAGTGGGTCTCAATTAGTCTCAGTGGACCTTCTGCCAGCTATGTGAAGGACCCTCGACTTCCTTATCCATCAAGACCAGGATTCTCCAGGAAGTTGCGAAAACAATAGTTGCAAACATCGATGGCGTAAACACCTTCTGCTCTAAAATTGACGATGAAGCGGAAGAACAAACAAAATCTAGCCCGAACCCGGCAATAAATCTCCGTCATTCACGCCACAAGGAAGTTGATGCTCGTTGAGCCGGTAGGATCAACACAGTCATAAAAGGTTAGCACACGGGAAACAGAGGACGTTTATCAACCAATACTTCTTCGGTCAGCAAATGCCTCCACACTTATTAGACCCTTTCAAGCCGATCGATTATAAAGGATAAAAGATAAAGTCTTGGGGCGCTATTCGCGTCTGAAGGATACGCCCACGCATTCGACTTTCATTCAGAATCGTAGTGCCGTATTGAATGCGTATGTGACCTATACAATGAATTGCAGTGGCCAGCCGATCTACAAGTCAGTGCTTTTATCCTCCTGGACGAGTCTGGTAGCAACTAGCCGATCCTGGAGGGATGGAAAGCTTGGTTGGCCTAGGCGGATACCGATCCGGGATTCGAACCCATGACCATGCATAGTGCACCCTACACCACCTCAAATTTATGCTATTTTAAGGGAACAAACATACAGCCTACTGTTTTTACAATGCTGGAACTACACTTTACTCCGACTCTACGCATAAGTATCCCTGTACTCTCAATCAATGCCCTTATGGATTACTCTTAATAATTAATCAATTCTTTGCTTAGTCCCTGTAGTTGATCTGATGTCTGATCACTTAGTTTTCTATTCGAAGGTTTTTACCCAGAATTTCACCGAAATTACTAAGTAGTCTTATCATCCACCAATTTGGACGATAAAGTCTTCACTCGGATTCTAAGTGAATTCCTTATTCCCGCCCTCCGTGATTTACCAGCCTGCCAGACTACTCGAGACAACAACATTTCGTTGATGAATCAGAGATCCATTTTCAAGCGTTATACTTAGTTACCAGGATTTCTTGAAGTAGATGTCTCCACAGAATAATTCAGAAGGCAACAGCCGTATTCGTCTGTTCATCAGTGATCACCCGCGATTTTAAGTTGTTGACGTCATGCTTCCCATCGAAAGGCTTCCTTGCTTATTCCACTCAGTTATTGCTTGTAAAAAATTGGAATTCCTAATAAACAGGACTTCCCAAAAGTGTTTCTCTATCACGCTCATAGCCTCTTCTGAGAAGTGGTCGTCAAACATTCTACCCCACTCCAAAGACTGAGCAAACGAG
>UZAF01016761.1:2580-35660 GCA_900617895.1 Haemonchus placei
GTATCCCTACAATTGAGGAATAGTTATCGAGTGGTTTTCAGTGGGTGCCGTACGTGTTGTTCCTACAAGCTCTCTTTTTCTTGGTTCCCAAACTGTTTTGGAAACTTGTCGGCGCCCATTTGTGTCACGGTAAGTTCACTAACTTAGAGCGAGCTTATGAAAAATGCAAATCAAATGCAATCACGGTTTTTGCAAAGACTTCTG
Organism: Haemonchus placei; assembly: GCA_900617895.1. NCBI lineage: Eukaryota > Metazoa > Nematoda > Chromadorea > Rhabditida > Trichostrongylidae > Haemonchus > Haemonchus placei. Next base: position 2,785 of record UZAF01016761.1, read on the forward strand.
AAATTGATCAAAAAATTCGCATGACACAAAATAAGTAGGCAATTGTCATAATTTTCTAAAGTTTTTATACTGTTGTAATCTTAAGGAGTCGATTTGGAAACAGCCATTGTTGAAGCGCAAAAACTTCGAACGCTTGTTGGCGACGATCGCGCAGCAGCGCTTAACAATCTTGCTAATTTTATCCGTGATGTCTTGGAAGCAAAGCGACGGAGGTATCCTCGCATTCGGTTCTCATCTCTCTTTTGTGAACAATTGGTTATGAGTCTATGAACCACGCGGATGTTCTTTCTTTTTGTATGTAGATCGGTGTTTGGCTCATCGATGGCCTCTATTTGCTATAGCATAACAAAATGGCTTGAAGTTATCAATGGGTTCGGACAGCTCTACATGCTTACATACTTTGTCGGTGAAGGCGACTATTTATGGGGGATTCATGTAGGTCTAGCAATTTTGGCAGCTGTTCTTTGTGCTGTTTTTCAAGCGATGTGTCGGTGCGAAATATGTTCTAGCTGCTTTATACTGTGCTAAATGGTACAGAAAATCCAAGTGTCGGCATATTCCCGAGAATTGTGCTGTGTGACGTGACCAAATTTGTGGGTTCTCGTTTTGCAAGATTACGTATTCAAGCACCATACAAATCAACTTATGGTAGCGAATCTATGTTTTGAAATCAGTAGGGTGTGGTATTTCAGGCGCTTGCTAATTTGCACCAAGTGAATATGCAGTGTGTGCTGATGCTCAACTTCATAAATGAAAAAATCTACACCTTCCTATGGTTTTGGATCGTCTTTGTGACTTTTGCCTCTTTCTTATCCGCTATCAGACAGATGGTAGCTCTTCTGTTTCCTGTGTATCGCTCGCTCATAGCTGACAACTTTTTGCCTGTAAGTTTTATGATCGATATGCAAGAAGGCTGCTACGCTCACGTTAGCAATTGAAAGTTTAAGTTTCTGTTTAAAAACATAAACAACATAGTGAGCCCAATTTTTCTCATCATGAGTTGGTGAGATATTATTCTGTCCATAGTTAAAAAACCAAAGCTCTAAGGTTACAAGGAGAGAAGCAACAGTTTACTCATCCTTGTATCTCTTTTCAGACCCAAGACGTGTTATTTTCCAATGCCTTGGCCGAACATGGAGTTCGTCCTACACCCGTCACCAGCCGAGCTCTTGTAGATTACTTTATCCACAAGATTTTAAGGTAAAACATTGCTAGTCTGGCTTTTTCTATAACATTCTCATGTTATTTATAGATGTGATGGAGTGCTCTTGCTTTCGTTCATCAATGGAAATGTGGGTGGTTTAGTTACCCATGACATTGCTCACCAACTGTGGAAGATAACTGTGCAACCAAGTTTCAAGTCAGTCTATATTTTCAGACAAAATACATTAATTAATAATATGGATAAGTTATAAAGTTCACCTGTCGCAGCGTAGTACCCATGGTTAAAGTGTTTCTAAGTTCGAAGAATAGTTGCATTATGCAAAGCTATCCCTTTCATCTAAGCATGCTGCTTATATGCTGTGTCAGCAAACCTCGGCATATGCACTCAATGGTAGGCAGCAGGGTAGACTGGAGAGTAACCTTTGCTGTTCCTTGGCAAGGCTGCTACGGGAGCACTAAATAAGGGATAGCGTGGGAATTTCTACTCAGCTCCTAGTGCCAGTCCACCTCATCTTAATTCCTCTGAATTCTGGTCGGCTATATACGCGTCCTTCTCGTGCCATGGACGAAGTTCTAAAACTTGTTCAAAAGATCTAGGTGTAATTTGCTACTCTAATAGCGGTCCCCTTCAGAAAGAGGTGATCACATCATTCAATTCAGAAACTCTGGTGCTTCCTCATCAGCTTCGAATGATTGTTCAACTAAAAGAAAAGATTCCCTCTATTGGCCTGACTACGACGCTGAAACTGTGCGTTTCTTGCATTCATTTCATGTATTCCTTTATTTTGACTTGAGTATTTACTGTTGTGCCGTCTCATGTTCAAAAAACTGCATTTCTTTATAAACGTCTAGGTGCGGAAAATGAGTATTGTGAAACGTCTTGAGGCTGCTGGCGATCCTGAGAACACTACAATCAACAATAACAAACATCTATCTTCTGCTCAACCCATGGCTCGTACACGTGCGCTGAGCGTTGAGGCAATTCTGACACTTTTATATTTGCCCAAAAGGCGTCTGCTAATCAAGGAGCTTCCTTCCAGAACCTGGAGACAGAGGTGCCCACAGCGCCAATGGAGTCTTCACCGTTAATTTCTGAAGGATCGACGCAGGCAGTTGATGACGCTCCTTGTCCGATTCAAAGGCAAGCTCTCACATGTCATTCAGCCATGGTGGGCTTACTACTTTCAGCTCTCATGTTTCAATTATTGCAGTTTACGTGCCTCGCCTGGTTCGAGTCGTCGTCGTTTCGCCAACATCTACCCTGGAGTTCCTCTTGCAGAAAGCCGTCATACAAAATAGTTAATTGAGTTCGTGTGTTGTAGTGGTGATACGAGTTTTTTTGTATTTCAGAGCTCTAGGAATTGCGTGTTCTCGAGAATCAGTAGCAAAAATTCTCAGTTCAATTTTTTTCATATTTCAACTTAGAAGGTATTCTCAGAACCACTCATTTTCTACGGAGGCATCGAATTGAAAAAGAGATCACAACTTCCCCAAATTTATTGTATCTCGGTAATAATTTTATTTTGCATTTTCTCTAACGCATGATTAGTGTGTTTAGTTCTTCTCTATCGGTTTTACGTGTTTATCCTTCCCAATATGTTCTACCCTTCCTTGCTAACTGTATGGGAATTTCAATGTTTGGAATCGAATCTCGCTACATCTGCTGCGTCCAACATTGATTTCTGTAAAGCTATGGTTTCTCCTGACATTTCTGTATTTTGTGAGCTGTGGGTTTTTATCTCGGTACATTTAGATCTTTGATCCGCCTTCCCGTGAAGGCATCACTTAAGAAGAATATGGGTTCTGTCACTTATGATATACGGTTCGGTAGAGTGTTTTTAATAGAGTATTCAAGAAGACATTGATTCTATGATTTCTTTTAATCCATTTGATATGCATAAAGACTCAGTTCATGTTCATTGTTACGAACAAGTTCTGAATTAATAGATTTTTTATAACTGATCATCATACTGACTCAACTGTGGAGACAATGAAGATTTTTTTTATGGTTTTGGTATAGCATAGGAGGAAGTCATGGTTCATTTGAAGTTGAACGTTCTTGAACGGAGTATCTGATGGAACGGTGTGAAGCCAGAGAATCTGGAAAAGAAGTGTATCTTCATAGCCGTTTTGAGAAGAGCCTTGTTGCGCAGTCCGCAGTTTTGAGAACGCGAACCCCTTCATTTTGTGAGTAGTAACTTCGGCTCGGTTATCGAAAACACTATTGATATGATGAAAAATCTACGTGGAAGATAAAAATCATTGGTCTGGGCATTGAACTATCGGGAACTTGTGAAGAGTGGTTTTCCAAACACGTCGAGGCTACATATACAACGCTCATACGGTCGTTTCGACAATTATAGAGTTTTGAGGCTTTAGTGTGAGCTCAATGTCAGATAAAGGAAGTTGGTAGGAAGGAATAAGCTCTCGTTACTCGTGCTTTGCTGAATTTGTCGCGCGGAAATGGTAGAAGTACTGCAAAATTGGCAGTTAAATTGGAAAGGCTTTTCCTTGACTTATAAAAATGATTCGTCTGTTACAAAATCGACAACTTGCTAGCTTCGAAAAGACTGTTCTACGGCGATGGGGATCCATTGCCTAGTCAGCAAATAAATCGAAGAGTAAGGTGGAGGATGTTGATGGTAGAATGGGGGATTTCAACGTCATTTCCGCCCAAACTAGCCCATCTGGAGCAGTTGAAAAGCCGCAGACAGCGAACGAATGGTGAAGAGTAACTTGGTAGAACCGCTGAGTCGGCTATCACTGTCAACCCAACTAATCGTACTCATCGAGCTCCTGTTTTGACCAATCTCTACACGAACCCTACATGACACGGATACAGAATAAGATTTATCGATCGCCCGAGTCAAATCAGTAAGTTTGGCGCGCAGACGGAAGTGTTCAGGGGGTTACTGCAGGAACATGCCAGTATGCCATACTGTCATGCCACCGTCCACTCGGTTTCCGGAATTCTCTGTCAGAAACCTGTGGGGAAAGGTTGGCCAACAGCATTCAGACATTTCTCTTTTGTTCTTTTTTTATGGGAAATCCTGTTTTAGTAGAGTATGGATCGCAGGGTGTGTAGATTCAGATATCTTCTGAATTAGGTTTTGGCAACTTTACCTTTTCAATATCCCAGTTATCTGTTTGATGTTCAAATGGGTTTCTGAATTAAAAAGAGCCTAAACTACATTTGAGATCTTTTTGGTAGATTCTCGTTCTTCATTACTTCCTCTATGTCGACGATGTGCTTGAAATAATGTATTTAAGCACAGAACTGGGTCTTTTTTCAGATTTTCTCGCGAACCTCACTAACCCCAGTGAATCAGGTTTGCATCGGATTGTTTTATCTGTGTTGTTATCCGATGCAATTTTATTATCACGTGATTGCTAACCTTGATTCGTAAACTCAAGATAAAATGCAACCAGCTGGTCAAATCATTGATGCAAATCAGGTGAATCAGTCTGTTCAGCGTCTAACGACGGTACCCATCAGTCAATGCAGTTACCTTTCCAGTATTACTACACGACGACACCTGCACAACCTATGGCTCCTCAACCGGGTGTCTCCTATCAGTATGCCGGAGGATACTATGCTGAACCTTATGTGGTTGCACCTACGCCTTCGCAAAGCGCACAACAAGTCGTAATGCCTGTCGGTGAGTTCACGTAGTCTAACTCTTTGTTCTTAGTTATCAATAGGTTTCGCGATATAAGGAGTTCCTACTGTCCCTGTCCCGTAAAGAGCAGCACCTGGGGTGGCCATGACTTAGTTCAAACACTTTTTTCTTCTCCCGATCGACGTAGAGCCTTCTTCTACTGAGTTCGACTAGGTTATTTGGCTATAGATCACGGCAATTGAACTGGAGGAGCTTTATAATGACCGGAGCCACTTTCTGTATTGTGCAGGTCAACCATAATATCATGGAAACTGAAAAAGAGTGCGCTGAAGATGAGATTGCTCCGTTGAGGACCTCCAAAATCGAATCCTTCATTGCTGTAGGAATCTCTTAGAAAATGTTCAAAGTATTGAAATCTGTTTTACAATGTGTCATCCACACTGGGAAATTTGAGCATTCACAGCATCTGAGTTTTCATGGATGGTACTTCAGCTTTTCGAAAAGGTGTTCGAAAGTCTTATGTGTGGAAGATACCGGAACGATGTCTTCCCAATGCAAGGCTATATGGAGAGTCAGTTAGGTAATATCTGAGAACTTGGTTACTCAGCTCCCGGCAGACAGCTGGCACAGGCTACTCAGAATTCGATCCATTTAGGGGGTAATGCCCATGCTCTAAGCGTCCCAATGCGTCCAGTAACACTTTGTCGGACTAGCCTCTTCGCTGTATAAGGGCATCGCTGCACGTTTCGAATCCTTCGACGTAAGGCTCCCTTTCTACTTGGTAAATTCGGAAGAAACGAAGCCCGCACGTACAGAGCCGCCCTAGTCCACCCCTAACTAGGACTCCCTCACTCACAAGCACTCAGTCACAATAAACGCTAATGAGAAATGGGCTACATGTGCCCACTATTTTCACAATCAGTTTATGTATCACTATCCTTTCATTTCTGAAGGTAGATTGATTGGCAGATGATTCGGATAATGATTCATTTGAGGGTTGACAGAACACGAGAGAGGTAGCACCTTTAAGTTCAACATTCTAGCCGGTAATCACCGCGGATGCTTGCTGCACGAAGTTCCATAGCGAAGTACCTGCTAAAAAACTTCAATTAATACTTAGTAGTTAATTGCCACAATGGTCCAGATTTTTGCAGTGTTATCGAGAAACTGCGTGAGGGTCCTATTTGAGGATCAGCCCACGCGTACACGTATAACATAACCAGCCACATCTTCCTTGTTAGTCCAACTATAGACGACCAATCTGTTACCCATAATCAACTCGTATGTCTTTACAAACTCGAATATGACCTCTCCTTTGCTGAAACCCATCGAAACTTGTATTTTCAAGCATTTGGTTAAAAGCCCATCAAGAATGTTTTTGGAGACCTTGTTCCATTGCTTCACAACCCAAAACAAAAAGTTCGAAGGTAAACCACGATCTGGTCAACCCATTGCTGTGTCATGTGATCTTATATTTCATGCACATACAGCGAATATTGCCCTTTCATAGTTTTTCTATGGAACTTTCTGATTCCAGAGGGAATCTGGACTATTGTGAAATCTTCAGCAGATACTTTCCGCACAAATAATAAAACGAGGAAAAAGTAAATCCACTTGGCTCAACTATCTTCATGCCTCTTGATTTCGCCCATTTGGATGTTACACTGGATCACTGCCTAACATATTTTTTCGTAAAGTGAAATCCGTATTAAGATCCTTAATGTAGGAGTTTATCGTTCCATGTGACGAGAAGTTTCAAATTGATATCAGAAGTGTAGGCAACCTAATGCGGAATTTAGCGCATGTCAAATTAAGAAATCAGAAATAATTCAAAATGTTGAATTTGATCGTAATAAAGAACATTTAAAAATAGTGAGCTGACCTAACAGGTCGACATTTTAGGACAAAAAACCTACTCAACTTGACTAGTTTACAAACTTGAGCAAAGCCACACTCTCCCACACACATCTTTCCACCCATTTTCAGGCCATCCGGGATTCATATACATGCAGACACCGAGCAATCCTGTATTCTATTCGGTACCGACAGCTCCTCCTGCTACTGCTACTACAGCTCAATACTTCTACGCACCAGATGTATTCGTCCAACCTCAAATGCAAATTCCACAACCTATGCCGCAGCCACAAACTATATTGCCAGCTGAAGGTGAGCATAGTTCACGTCAGAACACTCAGTAGACTGAGAATTTTAACGAAACGTTCTGAAGGCATGAAATATTAATTCAAGTGAACTTTTTTATGCTTTGAAACAGTCCAGTATGAGAACTCAAATAAGATGAATTTCTTTTTTTCTTATTTCGCAGTTATCCTGATTTCATTGTTACGCAGCTTTCATCGACTGTCTATATGCGTAGTATGCCACCGATCTCTGATGTTTTTGCCACGACCATCTCTTCCAACGAACTTTTGAAAGTATAAGCGGTGGTCGCTCCTTCAAGTTGCGCTGCATTGTACTTGAAATCGCGATCAATTCCAAAATATTCAAGTTATATATTTTATAAAAGCTAAAGAAGTAATTCTATCAACTCGAAAAGCTTTTCCATTCAGTTCCAATGAATAGAGCTAAGTCCGCTGTACGTCCTCTGAGCACATCTACTCCGTTACCGACAGAGTTTACTACGATCCCACCACCGATGACAAATCAACTGCCATACGCTGGCAATCTCAATGTTGCCCATCTGAAATATCACAGGTGCTTTTTTACTTTGTATTTTTCTTTGTCGGAAGCACTTATTTAGAAAGATACTGTTGGATGTTTTGAGTTTTACTATGACGTTTAGGAACATGGAGCAGGATGATGTGCTAGCCAATTTATCAAAAATTTCAGTTGTCTCTGAAGAAACGATTGGAGGGGAGAACGAGCAGGAGTTGGAGGTGAGACGAGATGAAGTAGGTTCATCACATTGTAAAAAATGTCATTGGTTTAAATTAACAGCGACCCCCTCGTCAAAGACGTCCACCGCCCGTGCCATTCAACTATAAAACCAGAATGTGTCTAACATATGCATCAGGAAAGCAATGTGAAATGGGAAGCCGTTGCAAGTTTGCTCATGGTCCCGAGGAACTTCGTGTTGCTGACGCTGTGAGTTAAATCATGTCACCTTTCCATTAAGCTCTTAATTATGTTTCACTTTTCATATTTTGATTGACTTTCTTCATCATTTCGTAATTAGAACTTGCTGAACGTGATTTTCCTGTGACAGTTTCGCGTAGAGCCAAAAATCACCAGGAACTCCAGTGAGAAAACTGTCAGCATTCCAATATCCAGCCATTTTAGCCACCTCGTGCTCCTAATGCTAGATACAAGACGAAACTTTGCAAAAACTTCGGACCTTACGCGTCTAACTATTGCCCATACGGTCTTCGCTGCGAGTTTATTCATCCTAACGATAAGGAATACGCGCTCGTGGTGAGTATTTCTATCAAGAGGGTTCTTTTCATTATCAGTAGAACAAAAAACTGATCTCACAATATGCTGATTTCCATTAGAATCCTATAAATCCTTTCCAGTGTCCTGTTCCAAGCCGCCCACCGACACGCAATCCAAATGTTATTGAAAATATTTCTCAGAACATGTGCAATGTTACTCCAGAAACAATATGCGAAGCGCCTCCCATCTCGGTGACCAGAAGTGCTGTAAAGCCGGCTGCCGAAAAGATTCTTCTTAAAAATCGAAACATTGCTGGGTACGTTTATGGGAATTTCGGAAAGTTTGAAATAAGGCTTTTTCTTCTTTGATGGCTTTCGTCGTGTTTTGCCCGACGTATTTGTAAAGCTCTACCATTCAGCTCTATGATGTGTCTTGCGACGACAGGTCGCCGTGAACACAATTCTGATGACAGTGCGATTGGATCTGGCTCTTCTGAAAGCGGTGGATCGTTGGCACACGCAAAGGCTTTGGCAAGGTACTTCGAAATACAGGAGTTTATGAATTTTTGTGCCATTTCTGGTGCGTCTTATGATTCGGAAAGATTTCTGTTTGCAGGGCTCGGGAGAACTTTCAAGTGCCAACCGTTCCGATGAAATTCATTCGTAGACGCTCCATGTCACAGTTGACTTTAAAACGATTCAACTCAATAGAAAACCTAGATGTGGCCGCTTCATGCTCCCAACTGGCTAATCTCGAACTAAATCGAGGTTCGATGAATATCCTGTCTCCTTTGAAGTAACCGTGTCTGTCCAATATACACGATTCACCTTTGCTTGAGAATTTTACGAAGCTGTTTTCTTTCTGTTTACTTCATATTCATAGTCTATAGATTTATGTGGAATGCAACCTATTAACCCCTCCTTTTTTATTAATCAAATAGTAATCCTTTTTCATTTCCTTCTTCTTTAGCTTCTGTGTATGAGTAATGATCTCCGTTTCATTTCGGCTAAGTCATCTAACGTGCCCAACTTTCACGGGTTTCGTTGCCGCCATTCATTTCCCCCATCACTGTCACGTCCTTTATCTCACCTTGTGATATGTCTTTGCTCACCTACCACTTTCTTTACTATATGTTTTGTAATAGCCTATATATGTACACCGTCAGCATATTTTGTTCGCTGTCACTCACTTCCACTGTGACAGTAATGTATATCAAAAAAGTAAAGCAAGTTTTTTCATCTCTGTTTTTTTNTTTTTTTAGCAGTTTGGCCTGTGTGCCTAATTTTTCTTACGTTATCAGAAGCAAAATAGAAATACCTTAAGGGAGAGTACCCACTCCTTCTAATTAACTTGTAGGTATTCGGCTGCTGACATGGCACAGCCTAAGCATGATCTAGCAACAACTCCGATGTGGATCAGAGAATTATAGGTACGACGGTTTCTTAAATTGATCGTTTTCTGATAATCCACGCTTCCATTGAGAAGATTCTTGGGTTTCGAAACATGCTGCTTGATTTCTTCTAACAGATTTTCTGTTGAAGGTTCCTTTTTGAAAGTCATCTGGAAGTAGGCTATGACATGGGTATGCGGATATGAGAGGCTTCTCACCTGAATAGTAGGCTTCCACATTAGAACACACCTTGTCCTTTTTAGAACTACGAAAAGTTTGAAAGAATTAGCAAGGTCACTGGGGTGGATATGAGTCGTTTCCATGAAGTCGAGCCCTAAAAGGGTGTAACTTTTTCGCATGCTTCTTCTGCGCAATGGAATGCACTTTAGTTCATGTTAACCTTGCCCTTTTTAACAACTGCTAATTATGAAACGAAAATAGGCTTATGAGTGAACAAAAGGCGATAATACTAACCTGTCTTTCTTCGTAGGAGGGAGGCTATACTTTAGTCCTCGTTTTGTATGAATAAGGGAGTTAAGCTACTGCCGCAAGGCTTTCCACAACTTGTTGTTACTGCTCACAATTTGTTGTCTGCTTTGAGCTCTTTTATCAAACTATCAGTGTCGCGCGAAAGGCTGCACCCATTTCCAATTGACAAACTATAATTCAAACAGTAGGTCGTGGTCGCTTTTGCTGCTCTTTTGAATGATCTTTTCTTGACGTGAGAAGAACGTGCAGTTATCTCACTGAAACCAAGTTGGTCTCATCCTATTTTGTCCAATTTCTCCATTGTCAGCAATACCCTAGAAGTCAAACCTTGTCATGTCTTCCGGTTGAAGATACTCATGTCGTCACTTGTTCCGTACGAATGAGGACGACTAGGTAATGTGATGACTTTGGTCTATGACCAACGTTCTNTTATGAAACGAAAATAGGCTTATGAGTGAACAAAAGGCGATAATACTAACCTGTCTTTCTTCTTAGGAGCGAGGCTATGCTCTAGTCCTAGTTTTGTATGAATAGGGGAGTTAAGCTACTGCCACAAGGCTTTCCACAAATTGTTGTTTCTGCTCACAATTTGTTGTCTGCTTTGAGCTCTTTTATCGAACTATCAGGGTCACGCGGATGGCTGCACCCATTTCCAATTGACAAACTATAATACAAACAGTAGGTCGTGGTCGCTTTTACTGCTCTTTTGAATGCTCTTTTCTTGACGTGAGAAGAACGTGCAGTTATCTCACTGAAACCAAGTTGGTCTCATCCTATTTTGTCCAATTTCTCCATTGTCAGCAATATCCTAGGAGTCAAACCGTGTCATGTCTTCCCGTTGAAGATACTCATGTCGTCACTTGTTCCGTACGAATGAGGACGACTAGGTAATGTGATGACTTTGGTCTATGACCAACGTTCTATGAATAGGCACCAATATAAGGTCTTTCCACTAACGTACTGCATATGCATCAATCAACAAAATCTTGGAGATTGATGAGATGCGTCGTAGATTTGACGTTTTCAGAAACCATTTTTGGATGTAGTCCACAGCGTGGGCTTTCTTTAGAGAATATGGAATGCGTATCATTTGGTTGTCATGAAAGTGATATATCAAGCACTGGTAGCTTTCACAATTCTTCGAAGGTAAGCATGCTTCAAAAGCTGTTAAGAGCAAAGGGCTCGGTGCCTCATACCGTATCATAAAAAGATATCTTCTTACCTACATATGTCTATGCAGAGTTTAACGGTAGGCCATCTGAGAACCCTGGCGGATACGGAAAGAAATCAGTCGAGGAATATTGAGCAAGATGACAGGGACAAGAAAATTTTTTATGATTATGTCCATCCGTTTCGATCTCTTGACTCGCGTAGTAATAGCTTCCACGAATCTCCATAGTTTCGCTACCATAAGCCAACTATAGTATTGTATAATCTATTAGGTATATGGGAATGAAGCTAACACCGGAAAATCATTTGCATATACCCACATTGCAAAGGTAGTTGCTCAGTTTCTTGGTAAATCTTCCTATTCATTTCCGGAATCTGCGTTCCTTAATGGCCATGCTGATGGTTGCTTACGTATGTGCAGTTTTTTTGACCGTTCTAGCATTAACGGCCCGTTGCACATAGAAAAATGGCCCCGAACAACTTGGCGCTCAGATGCCCTATCCACCGTTGATGTGCCTATGGTGAAAGCTCTAACCGCCGCCTTCTCATCACTCATTTCCCACTGTGCTTGGGCACTAGGCAGATACTAAATTCGATCCAAATTAGCTAGCCAGAGTTGTCCGTCAGCCAGACGTGGTTCACGCATTGCATCTGTGACGGATAATTAGCACCAGGCAAATTTGCGCCTAACCGCAGTACGTTCGTTTAGCTTCGTTTTCCCTCTCATATTGCTGCACTCGTCGTCCCCTCGGAACTTTACAGTAGGCAGTTCTCTCCTCTGTCAACGAATAATTTAAATATCATTTTATCTTTGTTATATTAATCGTTAGTAATTATTTATTAGGCTGTGCAGAATGTATATGCCCATAATTTCACACCAGTCGAGGTCTCTCTACTGATTTTCTGGAAGCTTCTACAGAAATACTACAGGGAAGACTGCTTAGCATCAGTTGTATGTGCTTAACAAGCCAGTGCTTTCATGATGACGCATTCGGGTAACCAGTTCGAGGTTCATTTTGACATTTTATATCAAGACGAGAAGCTTTGGAACGAGTTGTGCCCAGTACCGGGAAAGACTAGGATGCCAAATGCTCGGCATACGTTTCTAAGGGTTTTCAGCTGCGAAATGGCCGAACCTAAAGCTTCGATTAAGCAAGAATGAAGCAAGAATGGAGGAAATTTCAACATATTTTGTTGGGCCGACCGGTTATTCTGATGTGCTCATTTTCGGCGATTCATTGACGATTTAAAAATCAAATCTCCTGGAATTTCGTTACATATGTTTAGAAGGTGTCCAAGTTGAAGCTGTGGTGCTCTCAGTTTGTGGCCTAAGGTATCCCTACAGTATACAACGCAATTTGAATTCATTTTCTCCTTTTTTTTGTAAGTGGGGTGAACCAAGGGGACGTAGCAGTATGGATCCTCAGATGAAAATTTAGGCCGAGGATTCGTTCAGGCTAAGCAGGCGATCAGCTGTGACAGGATAATCTGACTGTTGCGAATTTGTTAGTTAATGCAAAAACATTGGCTTTGCCATAAGCAGGCCAGTAAATCCGATTAACTGTCGAAATTCTTTCTCGGTTCTGACTACACATACGTAAGTATACTGTGTCCTATAGGGTACACTGCGTGAGAGATATCGTAATCATCTTGGGAAATTCGAATCTTACCTTCACAGTGCGCGCTCATCGCACCCGCTGAGTGCGTACGGTAAAGGTAAGATGTGAACTTTCAGGAATGATCACAGTAGTTGTCGACAAATCGCAGCCGCGTGCGTGTCTGCGATCGTGGGAATTCTAGTACAATGTTCACCACCGCGTTCACTCGAGCACACTGCTTTGGTGTGCTAAATCGCAAGACTATACAGATAAGCTTACATAATATGTTGGCATAACTAAACTATGAATGTAACTAAAGTTCAACTCAATATTTCCATAGCAGCTCTTCTCTTGTAAGATCCAAGGTCTGTCGAGCTATCTGGCAGTCGTGCTATCGTGCACGTCGCATGAAATCTTGCATGATGTGCACGATAGCACGTCCACTTAACCATCAAATTTGGTCCATTATACGTAGGTTGCCTTTTATATTTTGAGATTTGAGAACAGAAACAAATACTATTCATCGAAAATCGGTTTACTGCCTTTCAAAACTATCCACATTAAGATCTATACACTTTTGCATGGGCTCGAATCAATTTTTGAAGCACTTTTGCCACTCTGATGTAGGTCACCCTAAAACATGGATTCTGAATGCATCAACGGCTTCTTCAGGTGTCGAAAAACGTTGACCTCTCATTTTATTTTTTACGTTCGAGATAAGAAGAAGTCATCCGGGGACTACATGGCTTATGACCTGTCAAATCATTGTTTTGAGTGCTCAAAAATGCACTGGTTTGAGCCGATAAGTGGGAGCTCGCATTGTCGTTGTGAAGAGTGATCCGTCTTCAGCAGTTGGATTTCCTGATTTTTTGGGTCACTCCACGGTCACGATTCACTCCCATAACCTGGCCTAAACAAAATCTTATAACTTAGTGTAAACAACACAAATCGCGATCAAATTTCGCAGCGTAACCTCGAAATAGTCAAACTTTACGATAGTGGTGTCAGTTGCTAGATCGCTACACTAGTCTTGCCAAATCTCAAAATATAAAAGGCAACCCTCGTAATTTATTCGGCTGATGCATGTCTTTCTATTTTATGAGGATTTCATACTCCATGATTTTAGAAGTTTCTGTTGCGATTAGTCATTCTCTTTTATGTACCGTATCCCTCCGATGCACGGTTGACCACTGCAGACAAGACAAACACTTTTGATTGATTATCAAAATTCTGAAGAGCTGAAGTCTCTACCAGTGTTCCAGAGTTTTTGATGGATTCTTCCGTCTGAGGAATGCAATAGTTCTTCCATTTTTAGACGTTTTTGAAGAACTGAGGATGTAAGATCGGGATTAAAAGGGTCAAAAGAAAGACCACATTTTCTCGAACTGTTCCACATTTATGACTCAAATCCCATAAAAGAGATAAAAGAGCTGAGGAGTTGTGGGGTCTAAGAAGGGTAACGGATAAAGAGCACAGGAAATTCAGTATGCGTTCAAGTCCCCCCNCCCCCCCCCCCCCCCCTCCCCCTCCCCCCGAAGCTAAACGCACTGCTCCTATCAGTTTTGGAAGATTTCAAGATGGTTGTCACCCGCAACTTATAACATATTTGGTTGATGCATTTTTCAGGGTTTTTTGATAGCTTCAGCCCTCCACTTCCATAAGCCCCTTGCTAGAATCACGTTTTACACGTGCCACTTTCAATGTTCTCAAATTTGTTTTTGACTAAGGTTCCAGTTGGGATTAGGCAAATGTGAGCGTGTTTTCCTGCACTGCTTCAAATCTTGAGATGTTTTTTTGCTCTTTCCTCACGAATAATTCTCTATACAGAAATAAACTGAAGAAGTTTTCTCGATCGTGGAAGATTTTTGAAGATCGCATAACAAACCGGACCCCGGTCTCCATCCACTTTTTACTATAAATAAATGGCTCATTCCCCAGGGTTGCTGAGTTTTTTCGAATTGTTTCGGGAAACAATAGCTGAGTCATTGCCACTGTTTTATTTCTTGTGACGTCACTTTCATTTCTTTATTCGAGATTGGATGTACTTTTCACATCAATTTCTGTGAAAGTGCAAAGTACACAATTGGTTGTTGATCGATCCCTCTTAGAGCATCTCATATTGGCATTTCAATAGGATTTGAAAGTCTGTTCGATTCGATCCTTGTCTCACGTCATCTACGACGTGGGAGGCTGAACGTTGTTCAAAGTGCTGTTTTTCCATTTACAATTATACAATTGTGCTACCAGTTAGAAACCGTTCATAAGAATAAGCAGGTAATAATTGCCCGGGACAAAAATAACACTATGGAACGCCTGAGTGAACTGCTGGTTCTTTAGTCTTCATGCTGTTCCATTCTGCTTTGCATTGTTCATTTTAAACTAGATGTTATTAAAGTATGTATATCGATATAGCACAATCGATACTTATATGTATATCGATCCGGGATTCGAACCCGTTACCATACGGTGTGAAGAATTCAGTAACCCGTTCAACCATCTACGATTTTTGGATTTTTGGGGCAGTTACAGTATTTGCGAAACACGCTACAGTACTCAGTGGATGTAAAAAAATCAGTAAAATTTGGGAGGCGAATTAAATTGTCGAATTTGTGACGGGAAATGCATGATTTTCCGTTTTCAAATCCGTTTATTTCAGAAAAAGGTTGTCTAGCAGAAGCGTCAGTTCGGCTGTTCAACCCTGCACTTTTCATTTTTGTTTGTTTACCACCACTTTTTGATATTACCGGTACCCTACCGGTTAAATCTTACTTCGCAGCTAAAACAGTTGTTTTCATGACGATATGCGATGAAAGCTTGCTAAAATTGAATTAGGAATGGGACGGCTCACGCATTCGCGTGTCAGCTGGCTGATTTAGTTAGGAAAGAAAAATCTTTTCCATCTTTCCGTTCACTCACTGCGGTTCTGGTTTAGAACTGAACTGACCTTTTTTGAGTCAGAAAAGTTCCAGTATAGGCTTGGCCTTAATGCCATCCGTTTGCCATCCAAAACTTGAACTAAATTCCAGCGTTCCGACGGCTTTGTGGCCTATCTATGCAAAAGTATATTCCTATACACTTTGGGTTGCTAGCAGGCTCGGAGACTTCCGGTCCATTGAACTCCGCATAAATCTACCTATTTACAAAATTAATTTTCAAATTACAATTAAAAGATAACTCGCATTGAACTCTAAGAGTATAAGTCTCAGGGCGTTGATTAATCCCGTGTGAGGGATGCGTCCACGCACTCGACTACCATTTAGAATCGCAGAGACTTATTGAATGCGGATGTGGCCTATACAATGACTTGCGGCAGGTAATACAAGTCAGTGCTTTTATCCTACCAGACTAGTCCGATACCGTTTCACCGACCCGGGAGGGATAGTAGGCTTGGTTTGCCTAAGCGGATAACGATTCGGGATTCGAACTCGTGACCATACGTGTGTGAAGTGCGCCATTTGTCACTACACCACCTCCGCCCTAACTCCCATTATTACACAAAATACTTGGTAGGCTAGAAGAGGGAAGTTTAGTTCATGCGGATGATACTCTTTGAGCCCGTAGATAGTGCAAATTCTACTGTGACCCTTCAGCAATTACATGACCGCTGTTGCTGGAGCGGAGCAGATGCTGTACTAGAGTCCACCATGAATAGAATCTCATTTTAATGGCGAATTCATTTCAGTTGATGAATAATAAAAATGCTCAAATGCTAACACATCTGTTGAGGCAGTACATGCCAATGTGACGCATTCGAGCGTCCAAAAATGTACTTGCTCTGCTGGTTAACTCGCAACTCGAATAATCATTTCTCGAGAGTAGTACAGGAAAAGGCGTAGTCGAAAATCGCATTAGACGAATTGAGTTTGAGTCCACATGTACGGTGGCATCACACCTCTTATTTTGCATGTGGTTGCACTTGATCGTTAGAATCTCTAGCCTAGGTCCAAATACATTCTGTAGATCTTCTTTCTCAAAAGTTTTTTTACTACATTATTCATTCTAATTTATTTTTCGTCATAGATTTCAACAGCTTTTGGTGAAAATATTGTCCGGTCCACCATTCAGGGCCATTCCTTTATAGGGCTAGCTCGGATAGAAACCCACTGGTCGAGTCAGCACCTTTCTATTCTTTGAAACAAAAGCGCAAAACCAGACAGAAATGGAAAGCCTTGCACAGGTTTTTTTAAAGCCTTTCTTCTGATGCACCTTACACCTACCATGGAAATTTCGGGGCTCTGTTGAACCATACACTCAGAAAGCCATTCAAAGGGAATCGATGGCTCTGCAGCTCATTCTAAAAGCCCTCTTGACTACATATGACATCATGACAAACTACACCCTAGCGACAGATAAAAACTATAGTCAATAACAGGGATCCGCTGTTCATTATATCATAGTTGACAGCTTGCAAATGTTCTATCACCTTTTTTCTCTTTTGAAAATGGTCCTCAGAAGTTTCGTCTTGCCATGCTGTCTCCTATTATGCTGATGGCTCACGTAGTATCTACCATAAGACGTACTACGCCTTAATAGGGTGGGCGTAGTGGAGCTCAGAAATGTTGGTAAAAGGCTGTTCGGCACTGAGGGGTAGAAAATAACAATAAAAACTCCCTCAAAACTTGTCAAAATAAGCGACCGTAATTGCCGAATTTGGGGGAAGTAAGAGTTCCAAGGAGGAGCCATTCGTCTACCCTCTAATGTTCCCGAAGACAGTTCTGAATACTCGTTTAGGGCTGTCAAGGTGGTGTCAAGCGTGGCGTCATGGAATGTAACTCTTTCCGTACGATCCTTGCTTAGGTGAGGGGTCTCGTACTTGAACGTCGTACTGCAACTGGCGCGTGTTGGAGCGAGCAGTGGAGGAGTAAGATTTGAATTTTTAATGGATAGTTACGGTGATTGCCGTGAAATCACGGGTACCTGTACTTCTTCCGGACTTCCACGGTAAGCGGCAGTGGTTGTGCGGCGGCTACGGTATGCTCTCACTGGGAGTTCAAACCTGTCCCTTCACAGCGCGCGAATGCGCGCGATCGGGTGCGGCGAGCGCGAAGTGACGCGATTTCGGGGGAACGTACTCACATCCTCCTCAAACCCTTATTGCAACGGTGATGTACGGTCACAAAAGGAGCTGATCTTTTCAGGTTTTGATGTTCTTTTTATGGTTTTCTTCACCATCGACGCCCTACTCATTACACCCCCACTCTTCTCATTCTCATTCTTTAATTCTTGTACCGAATAAAATTGCACGTCGTGTAATTATGACGGATGCCCTTACAATGGCTTAATATATCATTCGGTGGGCCACGGTATACTCCTACTCGCTTTGGTTCCTCGTTTTTCCCTTTTCTATGTAGCACTTTCTGCAGCAACGATGCATTAGCATACGTGCAACCTTTTCAGTGTGCATATTTTTAGTATGGCAAGCCAATTAATCGTCTGCCCTCCCTCTGCCTCTGCCTTTCAAATTCCCCAAAGAAGAACATTTTGACTGCGTCCTTATTCTACAGTTTTTTCATCAGCATGTTCAACGAACTTCAATCGATCATATGCAGAGCAAAAATTGTTTTTCTTTCGTGACCATTGTGCCTTTCGATGAAGGCTATCGTTACTATGATTTTGTTCCTGTTAATTTATCACTTTTTCGGATTAGTCTTCAACTTGGACGTACTTGGGCTTTTAAAAGTGCATACATATGTTGCAATGAGTGCCAATTCACTTTGGCTTCGACGAGTTGTGCTTACTGCAGTCAAAAACAATCTAATCTTGAAAAGTCGCACTATTTTGTGATAAATGGAAATGATATTGATAATAGAATATCCATTGCATAACACTCCTCGAAGTGGCCGTGCTTTAACGGCCTTGTAGAAGCTACAGTACTCGAAGTGGACTGGGTGCGCTTCGTTGCGCGTGTCCGTCGAAACTAGGTCATGCCGCAGCCGTCGCATGCGGGGGTCAGCCCGCGATACTTGACAGACGTCGCTGCTGTAAGCGGGGCATACGATTTGCGCTTTCTCCACGGTAGTCAGCCAAAGAGAAGATAACATAGACAAATGCAAATCGTTCGCTCCACTCACACTTGGTGGTACTGTAATGTCATCTCGAGACATCATTGGGGTGCGCCGCGCGCGATGTGGGCGGGGTGACCTATTTTCGATGGACACGCGCAACGGACGTTCACCATGTGGACTAAGTGTGTATGTTGAGAATTCATAAACCTAATTGGCTTAGGGCCCTGTCCCTTGGCCGTAGTGAAAAGCAAATTTCGGCATATTTCGGTTCCTGTAGCCAGTCCTTTATGCGATTACGCACGACTGAAATCTCGTCCAAATACCCCTTCGCTACCACTTCTGTCGTCTTTATCTCGTAAAACCCCCTTTCAGCTGTGTGAACTCTCATAAACTGAATTTTCTCGCTTTCTTCGCCTCCGGTGCACTATTCTGAACATCACTTCAGGGTTCAACTTTTTACAATTCCTCGAAATTACCGTGAATTATATCCTCAAGACAGATCCCTATGAGTGTAGCCGAGAGGATCATAGTACTCGGACAAGGGATGTACATCCTGCCTTTCAAAAAGCATACAGGCCTTCTGAGTTTTTTACCATTTTTAGATAAGTGAGAGTTGAGGTTGCTAAGAGTGACTTCAATACCATGCGCATGATTGGGGACTCAAAACGCGCTCCAGGTCAGTCGTCTCTGAAGCGATGGCCATTTCGCCTATCGTTGAGCGTTCCAAGTTGATAGCACGTAGCAACGGATGTTCGCCATTAATTACGATGAAATAGAATTTAGCAACATCAGTGTCAACAAAAAGACACTGCTAACAGAGAAAAAACAGTTTACATCCTTATCTGTTTTTCTCTGTAACCACTACATTTTTGTAAAGATCCTTATTAGATGATCTTAGATCATTTCAGGCTTTGAAAAAGCGATTCCGCCGGGCGTTTGCCTAATAAAGCTCAAATAAAGACCTTGAAGTTACAAGTGATATCGATAAATGTTATGTGATACCATCAACAAGTAGCATTAAGTAATCTGTATATCGGTTTCCTTATCCTTTTTCTAGGTACCCTAACCGTTCCTCGAACAGGCAATTGGGGAGTTCGTTCCACGAGGTACCTTCAGTTCCATCTTACTCTCATATTTCTGATTTTTGGCCCATTGGCTTTAGAGGGAAAACAACAATGGAGTAAACAATGGGATCTCGACAAGGGTCCAAAACGTTTGTTCTGTTTTTCCTAGCATATTAACTGCATAGTTCATATTTTAGTGAGAAGCCTGAAGAGGTTTTATCGATATGTACTTTAGTTTAATTGAAGCGAAGCCGTTTAATTTGTGATATTACGCCGAATATCCTCCCTCTTGAGAGTGAGTTCATTCCGCCTATCCTGTACAGAAAAGGTTTAAGGGCAAAATTAATTGATAGTTTTGTGTGGGAGTATAGGAAGTCAAACTGATTCTTCCCGACGACTGTATACAAGGGTTTTTGGAAGTTGTGATCTGGATATTAAACCTTTGTCTGTGTACCTGTTTGTTGCTTTTTGAGTCATGGGGAGAAAGACCACAGAGAATGACTACTGCTACTGCCGATGAAGCTTTGTCGTCCCTTTCTTTCTGAAGTCCCATACAAAGTCTGCTCACACAAACTGTCGAAGAATTCTTCAATTAGTCTCTTTAGTTGTAGCACCATGACGACCGAACATCCCACGCAATCAGTTTCCTTTTTTGTGAAGCTTCTGACATCAAAACGCGTCACTCGGTTGTTACTTTTTTTCACAGCGGAAGAGGCAATAAACAACACCGTAAACGACTACAATCAACCAAAGGGTTGAGGTAAGAGGTAGCAGAAATAAAGAAAAATTAGGTTGTAGGCGTCGCCTGGGAAGATGGAAAAGCTCGGTCAATCTCGCTCATAGATAAGCTCTTCAGGTCTTCGGGCTCACTTTGGGTTTCTTGTATAGCAACTGTACTTGTATTGCCCGGGCGCAAAATTTATGACTTCTCTCCTCAACCTGGCAGCTTCATTGTTTCAGTGAAGATCAGAAGCTGGCTCATTGATATGCTTGAATTTTTCAAGTCAATAACTCTCGTCAACAAAATAAAGCTGTGTTTGTTGCTTATGGTTGATAATGGTACTATAAGTGAAGCCCAGGTACGTGCGCAGTATCCTATGCTGCTTGCTATACAGGTGTGGTAAAGAACTGCCCGATCGGGTGCCCATAGGCTAGTTACTTCACCTTTCAGAATTCCAACGTAGGAGATCTCAGCGAAGTAGCTAACCTTTAAAACGTCGTTCGAAAAAAGCGCTTCTACTGTAGTAAACTTGTTCGATAAGGCAATATAAGGTTTTTTCTGGATGCATTACGATGCCCTTCGTAAGGACGTCACTATTATCTAAACGATGAGAATTAATCGTGTGGAAGACCGAAGAAGTGTTTTGCACTGATCAATCTTCTGATACTTTCACTCACCTGCGTCTTATCTAGTTCTGTAGAAGTGTCTGAGAGTGTACTCTGAGACATTTCCGAAGATCCTTTTCAGGTCTTCGAAGCATCGGTTAGCACCGATTTTCCCCAAGTCTCAGTACGGACCATTTCTGTTAACTTCGAACCACGTTGAAATTTTGTATTCGCTGACATTACTAGGTATCATTCCACTGTCAGAGAAAGAGTAAGCGGTTCCCATTCTCTTTGCTCTTCATGCTTTTATCCCGTCAGGTGGAATGGGATGCATAACTTTTCAGCACGATGTTTTTATTACATATTTGAATCCCTTACTTGTTAATTCTCTAGGCAGTTTCTCTTAGTTATAGTTTGTAGTTGCAGTTTGTGGTTTGTGCAATACACCATTTTACAAACCAGAGCCCTTTTTATAATGTCATTGCTTTGAGCAACTTAAAAGTCTAGAAAAGGATTAAGTCTTGTGGCGTTAATCAATCCCGTCTGAGAGATGCGGCCACACATTCGACTTCCATTGAGAATTAGAACGGCGTATTGAATGCGTGTGGACTATACAGTGAATTGCGGTGACCACACGATGTACAAGTTTTCCCAGACGAGTTAGGTACGTTTGGTGCCAGCTAAATAACCCCCAAGGGAAGGAGGGCTTGGTTGGCTTAGGCGGACATCGGTCCTGGATCCGGACCCGTGACCATGTGTGTGTGTTAGTGCGCCACTTCCCACTATACCACCTTCGCATTCGAGCAACTTACCATCTTTAAATACTTCAAGGTGGTTTAGCTTTCCTTGGCTGTTCATGATTCGATTAAGCCGAGGGCTGACTTTACTTTGGAAAGGAGGAGCTTTCCATTGAAACTGTTCTCACAATCGGATTAGTCAGAATGTTACTAGGAAAGGAAGTCCTATGTAGCTGTTTGCTACTGCTACCAATTAAGAAAGCTGTTGCTTCATTGCATTTTCCAAGGGCATGAACGAAGGCGTCTAAGAGCAGCTGTCATTATAAAAATGCGAAATAATCTAATTGAAATTATAGGTAACCTCTTACAATATTATAATTCACGGGTATCCAAGTCCTTTCACCCTTTCGTCGCGTGACGAGGACACAGCTGATTCTGCCTGTTGCGGTTCAATTTGGTCGGGCATCTCATATAATCAAGTGAGGAATAGAGAGGTTTCGGGGTTTAGAACTAGTTGCTTACTTTCTTAACTTCATCGAAGTGTGCTGTAGGAACCGTTCTGGGAAAACTAGGTTACCTGACCTTTGAACAAGACCGTGTTGGGTCCGTATGTGGTCATGTACAAGTCAGGGCTTTTATCCTTCCGGTCAACTCTGGTACCAATTAACCGACCCACGGATTGAGAGCTAACTGATGGATTGAGGGCTCGATTGATGTGGGTGAGTATCGATCCGAAGTTCAATTCACGGGACCCACCTGTAATATAGTCCGCCGTTTGCTCCTACACCAACTGAAGATGGAGTTTGCTTATCAGGGAATGGCAACTACCGTTATCCTCCCTGCTCATCGCGCTACTGATCTTTCTTTTTCTTTGCCCTGAGGCGTTAGGGCGAGTAAAATATTGTTCAAACGTGGTGTAGTGCTAAGTGCTATCTCTCTACCACATCTGGTCCTTTATCGAATCCTGTTGTGGCTTCCGCTCATACCATGGGACCTCCATCCGGAGTTAGTGCATTGCTATCGGACATAAGGATAGAAGCACTGCCCAGTAAGTACATCAGCTGTTCCTGTATTTCATTAGGAGTGTAATCCATGTATGCACCCAACTGCCACTACGAATCTTAATGGTGGCCCAGTATACGAGCGCCTCTGGGTCATTTCGTGCTTCTAATCCTCAAATTTCATTTCGATGTTTCAAGATTCGGGAGTTCGGCTATCGCGTTGGGGTCAACTATCATTACCTTTGAACGAAACTCATGAGAGTGTGAACTAATTGACTAATTTTCAACTGAAATTGCGCTTATTGATCGGCTCTTCGACTTAATTCATCATTTTGATTGGGATAATTATTATGCGACTATGCGAACACGTCTGCAATGGAACGTGCCGTCACATAATGACAGGACGAAAAGGAAGCGGAATCGCATCATTGAACGGGCTGCGCTGTCTGTTGGGTGGGAGGCTTGGGATTCCAAAGTGCAGGTAAAGCGTATTCGTCATACAATTAGTCTTGTATGCTACCAAGGAGTTGACGTACTCAATAGAGGCCCTGCATGGAAACATGAGTCATCAGTGGATTCCAGGGAGATTTTTCCGAATGTCTCTGTGAGTCGGGAATTTTCCAAAGGCACTGATCATTAGTTTTTTTTTTTTGAAGACTTTTAGTTGGAGGATAAAGTAAAAGAATAAAGTCTTGGGGCATCAGTCCATCCCGTTAGAGGGATGCGCCCACGATTCGACTTCCACTCAGAATCGTAGCGGTGTATTGAATTCGTATGTGGCCTATAAATGACTTGCGGTGGCCAGCCGATGTACAAGTCAGTGTTTCTATCCTGCCAGACATGCCTGGTACCAATAAACCGACCAGGGAGGGATGGAAAGCTTGTTGGGTCATATGTTAAATAAATTGGGGAGCAGGGTGAATATTGAGTGGACAAGTTCATAGGGAAGCGAGTTCCTTGAGCAAGGACGCCCTTGAGTGGAAACATGCTCCGAATAGATGTGGTAATGGATCCCAGCTCTTATCTGAGTAATCTTATTTCAGTACATTTGCAACGACAATCCACACCTATGTTCACTGCCTGTGCGTATTGTGATGCCAGACTTGACCATGGCAAATCATAAAGTGACCGAGTAGAAGCTTCTTCGTTATGAACCCATTCCTAGCCTTGAATACGAAGGTAGCCGAAGTTTGGGTTCCGTTTGGCCCCCCCCCCCTAGAACGATGCTTAATTTCATTGAACGTGCGTTCGTGCGTTTTTCATATTTATGGGTGCTTATAGTGGTGAAGGTGGAGGCCTAGCGCGACTCATTTGCTCTTACTGCCTTCTTACTTTATTTTCCTGCCCCTCTTTAATAGCTGTTTTGAGTGCTAACTTATGTGCTCATTTTGATTACTCGACGAGTATCCCACTATTTGAGCCCAGCTATTTCCTCCTTGTGGTTCCCCCCATCACCCTTCCAAGCAATCGCTTTGTGCTTTTCTGATTTCATTCTGGAGCACCGCACATATGCTAATTTGATATTCTGAGCGTGTGGGAAGCCCTATGAAGATGCAAATTCCGTCAATCTCCGACGTTCGCCCAGTCTATCAGATGCCGGTGTAGTAGTGTCCCGTTCACGTTCAAAGACTAAGGAATGGTATCATTGAGTTTACTGCTTTCTTGAACTCTTCACGAGGTTTTTAAAGTATTCCTTATTAGGCTGACGTTTCGGCGGAATCGCCTTCTTCAGAGCCTGAAAGGATCATAACAATTTGTGACTATCCGACCAAACGTCTCCACCAACCCCACTAAAGCTCGAGACCCCCAGGGCACACAAGTGACTGAAAGGAGAACCACTCACCGTAGCTTTGTGGATTCTTCGAAACCACCCAGCGAGTGATGGTACCAACCGACCAGTGTCAGTTGGGGTATGTCGTCATTAAAGCCTCTGCGAGAAGGCCAGCCTTATATAAGGTCGTAGCTCACGCGTGATTGCTGATCCTTTCAGGCTCTGAAGAAGGCGATTCCGCCGAAACGTCAGCCTAATAAGGAATACTTTAAAAACCTCGTGAAGAGTTCAAGAAAGCAGTAAACTCAATGATACAATTATGCCGAGGTTTATAGAAAGCCGTACATGGAACTAAGGAATGGTTATGAGGGGACTAAGACGTTGGCCAAGCTTTATCACATTCATGGCGCAAGAACGATTGAAGTTTCAACCCTACCGGAGATTTCAACCCATCAGGTTCACTTTTTCTGGTGAGCAGCCCATCCAGAAAAAAGCGATGTTGCTTTGTTTTTGAGTTACACCTAAGTTAGCATGGCTGATTACGCACTGAATGAGAATTTTTGAATTTTAATGAACGTCAAATTAGTGTCGCATCCCTTGAGTCTGCTCAGCAGTGAACAGTTCAGCTTTGTACTTCACTCATCTTTTTCAGCTGTCATATAAACACCAGAAATCGGTGTTCGGCGTATAAGGCATAGTCCCCTTCCGCCCTTTTACGTCTTGAAGCACTTTACACCGAGGATGAAAGGATATATATCTCTAAGCAAATAAAATTACCCTCCACCCTCTGGACCACGCCCTTCTCACCACGTCCCTTTCCCGGTGACAGCAATGTGTCGTAGCCTCTTCACGTCACATGTAGAGTGTCAATGTTCAACGTTGAAAATGATAATGAATGTAGGCACACACTTGTCGTTGACATCGTGTGGTCATCGCCGTCATCGTCCCCTCCATCCCTCAACCCTCTCCAGCTCATTTCTATTATTTTTTGTTTATGCGGTTTTACACTGTTGGCTTTCGATCCACAACGGAGACCTGCTTACTTTCTAGTCGCTAGATAACTATTTGGTATGGAGCTTGGAGGCATCGACTCAATCTTCATCCTTATATGCACTTCTCAGTTTACGCCCTCACTTCCGCCATTATAATGATTAATGAGATGTTTAGCAGTACGTTCGTTGCTAGGCTATTTACTTAACGATAATACGGACCTGGACCTTCAAAGACCATGGGACCTCTTTTTAGACCTACTTTGCCAAAAAGATCAAAGTTCGGATGGGAGAGTGAAGAAAGACGCGATGGAACCAGGCTGATTTATTGGGTCAGGACACTCCATTTTCGAAGTATGAGGGTCCTAGCACGATTATTCGACCCAGTTCTGATGCGAGGGTAACTATGTTATGCACTTTCGTACCATGTGGACGCTTTTTTTGGTTCGGCCTCCAATCGTGAAACTCACTTGTCAGCATTGCAGTATGGCTTCATGTTAGATGGGAACCTCTTTTTTCCAACTTAATTAGTAACTCGAGCTTCTGATTAGGCTGTGGAAAGAGCTCGTGATGCACTTGGATTTGCCTCGGGCATATTGCTAACAAAAAGGGCTCAAGCCTTGTATGTTGACATTCCCCTTAGTGTAGCATTCAGGCGGCACTTAGGTAGGTGCTCTTGGTTTCTTAAATTTGTCCAGTAGATGGTAAACTGCGTGGTAGACAGTAAACATATGGCTTATTTATATGGAACTCGTGTCTCCCACGTGTAAATCCCGTCTTCGCCTCTCGAACTCCCTGCTCTCGGAACGGATCTTTGTAGCCCAAATTAATTACCTCAGCAAAGCTGTGCTTAATTGGAGCGATTCGTTTTTCTACAAGAGCACGTAGCATTTCCCCATTCTGCAATGATTTATCCCTGGAAATGAGGCTGATATGGGGGAGGCTTCAACAGCAACTTGAGATCTTGTTCCATGAGGTATGCCACTGATCCCAAGTAGTTGAGCATAAGACTTCCTCACAAAAGGTTTCGCCTACCTCCTGCAGATAAACGTAAGATGTAAAATATTTCACATAGGACGAATAGCGTGCCATAGTAATCGGTGCTCGTGAAGAATCTCCTGCATCAATTTTTGCCAGATCGGGTAGCTTTTGGCGTAGCCTTCAATGCCTCACTATCTGCAGCTCATTGTATTCTTTTTCACTTCTAGCTACTTCTCATCTATTATGATAATAACGGAGTCCAATCGAGGTATTGAGCCTCAGGAGGAGGTGCATTGCTGCGTTTACTTGCCATGCTAAGGCTATTCATATTCCTTTATTGTCCTGGACCTTCGCCATGACGTATAAGCAGAGCAATTGATAGGACTGGTCGCGTTTTTTTTTCGCTCTTTGAATTTTAATGCCATTCTGAGTACAGTAGTAATTTGGGAGCCAAATATAGACCATGAATTGAGAAATCCTTGGAATATCCGTAGATGACGTAAGATTTTCTCAAAATTGAGGAGTCGTGTGAAACCTGCGCAAGCTTCACTCAGCAGCTTAACGCATAAGTGCGAAATTGGAATACGCCGTAACTTAGTAGCTTCGGTTGGATTGTTAAGATTTTGCCACGCCAGATATTGGAGAGGAGTGATATTTCCATACTTTTTTCCCCCGGAAAAATTGCAACTTGACTCGAATACGCTGCAAAAAGAAGATTTTGTAGTTGGGGCAGACCCTTTCTGGCTCATTTACCCAGATTGCTTCTCATCAAGCCATTTTCAGCATGATAAAAATTTTTAGAAATCATCTTCATATTCAGCAATCCTTACGGAGGCTTTACGTTAAGGATTGTTGAATATCCGTATCCCTATCCATTCTTACCGTAAACATCAACAGTAAATTTGTTGATCTATCGTTGCGATAAATAAATATCGGGCAGAGGTGGTGTAGTGGCAAGTGGCACACTATCTCACACGCACTGTCAGGGGTTCGTGTTCCGGATCGATATCTGCCCAGGCCAATCAAGCCTTCCATCCCTCCTGGGTCGGTAAATTGGTACCAGACTTGTCTGGGAGGATAAAACACTGACTTGTACATCGGCTGGCCGCCGCAAGTTATTGTATAGGCCACATACGCACTCATTACGCCACTACGATTCTGAATGGAAGTCAAGAGCGGGGGGCATTCCTCAGACAGGATTGATTCTCGCTAAAAACTTTGTCCTTTATCCTTTATTGTAAATATCAACCTACCGTAATCGACTTGGCGATAAAGGGACAGAAGCGCATTAACAAGGCTCTCATCGCAAAAAATCGCGCCATGCCCATCTGTTCAAGTTCCGAATACTCTAAGTCGATGTGCATAAATTCTACCAAGCCTTCGCAGATATTGTCTATGATATCAGGAATTCCTTTTTTTTTCACACGCTTAATGTGCCCTTGAAATCACTTCCAGTAAAGCAAAAATAGCTGAAGCAGGTGATGTCATTCATTATACTCCCGAAAATAATTACTCTACACGAAAAATCACTTCTTTTTCGAAACCGCCCGAATACGGTGCTATTGTAAAGGAGCAAGGTTCCATATGATGTTGGTTGGCATTAATGTTGTAGACAAATGGCATCTAATAACTATAAGTCAATGCCAATTTTCTTTTCTTTTGATATCTATGTACATGGAATAACTCAGTACTTTGCCCACGGGCATTGTGTATGGGATTTTCTGATTTCAACTTTTTACTGGCCTTTTCACCTCTCCCAATCGCTGTTTTCAATGAGCCCTGTGAGAAAGCAGTGACGGTCACTCGGCTAAAGATGCGTTGACTTAAACTTTATCCACTTGATTACTTTATCGTTATTTTTCGGAATTATTAGGACTTGTATGTGTAACCAGAATGGTCATAAACTATGTATATTTTTCATTGTCTGGGTGTCTGCTATGGCTTAAGGCGGACGACTTATGTTTGCTCTTTTAAGCCGTTCTCGTGGGTGGATTAACCCCATCATGTTCATAGTAAACTACTGATGGGCGTGGTTGGGAAAAGTGTAAGTTTTAGTGGGTTGGTGATTTGAAATTTCTCCAGATTTACCTGAAATATTAGCTCTAACAGAACTGTTATCACCCACTTTGTTACTATTCTGCCAGCAGAGAGTAATGATCCAACGAGGCCTGGGAGAATTGTCTCATACATGTAAGCACTCTTTATTATTTTTTTTTGTTTTATTTTTATTCTTTTAAATTATTGATTTCACTTTTTTTGTTTTTATAGCACATAGTTGCTCAGATTCGGGCCCGGAAGAATTCAAGGATTTTTCCGGGGTAGAAGTACCCCACGGCTTTTGCTGTTCAAATGCCGCTTATGACTTACTCACAAAGGAAGGCATACTGGCAGACCTGACCCTTATAAGGTCTAGTTCTTGGTAGAGGCTGCCGATCCACGAAAGTGTTTGGATTGGGTCGTTTCAATTAAGCTCAGTCAGGCTTTCTATGTCACTTCAAAAAGGCGTTCAATTTCCGCCCATAGTCAATTATCTGTTGTTGTTATTCAAATCCCCCGAGCACCGGAATACATAATCATTGTCTTTTATACGATGAGGTCGCAATTCTGCCCACTGACTTCTGGATCCCGCTTTTCAAACGGTTCGTACGAGTCAATTGTTGTTTTTGTTTTTTTTTTTACTTTTGAAGTTTTCGATTGATTTTGGTTGCTGATTTTCATTTATTGATGCTTGACGGAGATCTATCTTGGAACAAATAACTACTAACCGTTTTCATTCTTCAGAAACCTGGGAGGATAAGTCTTCGGCATTGGTGAATCCCACTTTTGGGATAAGCCTCGCATTCGTCTTCCATTCAGAATCGTAGTGCCGTTTTGATTGCGTATGTGGTCCATACAATGTCTTGGAGTAGGCAACCGATGTAGAGTCAATGCTTTTACCCTCTCACACAGGTATTATACATAGTTCTGGTACCATTCAACGACCCGGGAGGGATAGAAGACTTGGTTGGCACAGAAGGATATCGATACGGGATTCGAGCCCGTGGTCATGCGTGTGTA
This sequence comes from Haemonchus placei, assembly GCA_900617895.1. Taxonomy (NCBI): domain Eukaryota; kingdom Metazoa; phylum Nematoda; class Chromadorea; order Rhabditida; family Trichostrongylidae; genus Haemonchus; species Haemonchus placei. Next base: position 32,537 of record UZAF01016761.1, read on the forward strand.
TAGTGCGCCACTTGCCACTACACCATGTCGGTCCTTTCGAATAAAACTCATTCGAAAATAAAATGGACAAAGTTCCCTGCATCTGTTTGAGTGAATGGTGAAACACAAACTACCCATAAATCGATTGGAATACTTTGAACATGCTTTATTATTAATTACTATTAATTTTTTCTCTTCTGGTGTATGACTCCACCATATTGGACTTGCATACAGAATTGTGAAGCCATCGCAATAGAAATTAGGCCTACACAAAAGACTTTCGGAGGCTAGGGGTGCAAATTTCAGTAATTTGTTCATTCTAGTCTGTTATTAATTAGTCCCTGAGGGTTTGGGAATTTCGTCAGAAAAAAATTCTCTGACTTATGAAAAATACATATAGGCAGCGCTCATTAAAGGCATCCGTAGTACATGATCCAGTCGCTATAAAATTGAAGTAGAATGAATGTGTTTGGCTTCTACTTCTTCTTTCCAATCAAAAATCTTCATTACCTTGGAGGTCAGATGTGTATGCACGGTGTGTCTTCTGAATAGGGAAACTAGGATGGCGAAGTTCCTAATTGGAGTGTAGTTACGTCTTCGTCCTACGTCTTCTTATGGTGAGAGAAATGGGGCGTTTAGGTCACGAGACCATGGGAATGAGGCATGAGTTCGAACTTGTGGTGCAGTTACTTGATGAGTAAAAACATTGCAATTTTGGCATAATTAGACGACGGCCATCACACATTTCACCAAGTTCTTCCTAATAAGACTTTTCATCTCATGAACTTGACTTCCTTCAGTCAATTGACCCTCGTCTGTCGCAAGATTAAACATTTCCAAGGCTAATTCGCTAAAAGAACTTAATGGCATTCTTGAGAATTCGTTCGAATAGCTTTTTGGCTGTACATATCTCCTCTATGTTCTCTATTCAAATAATAAACCGGACACCTCGTAGCTCATTGCCTTCGTTTAGTAGATGAGGGAAATGTCTACTAATGAGGCTTTTCAGTAGTCTCCGGTTGCTAAACTTAGTACTCATAGTTGTCGCTGTCTGTTCGATCTTTGGTTATTCCCGATTATCAGCTTCATTAGCAGCTGAAGAGTTTGTAATAACATTTTGTAGCCTTGACTAAGTATGTACTCTTGAGGTGGCTGTTTCTTGAGGTGTAAAACATTGTTATCCAGCAGCAGGTAACAGCTATGAACGTTGGAATATCTTAGAATCGTTCTCGGCGTGTAATTTAATTCTACGAAGGTTTTGAGTTTGAACTTCGCTGTTCCCATACTTGATCTTTGCCCATTCTTGGACCTTTTAAATGCAAAAGTCTCGCAAGCATGGCGATTTGTGAGGGCAAAACTTCAGTCTCGGACAGGACCCGAGCCTGTACTTAGCATTGCTAGTCGTGCTTTCTGGGCACCTTACTCTATCCCTTACACTACTCGGAAAGTACAAGCACGGGTTGGAGTCCCGTCAGGGACTGAAGTTTTGTCCGTAAATCGCCAACCGTGTCTATCCGATCAAAAGTGGATTTTGCTGGTCATATGTTCATGGATTTGTTCAATCCTCATTGCTCCTTATCATACGTCTTGTACCTTAATAAGACCCCGTGTTCTTTGTCTAGACAGAGAATTGCGTCATGAAACTTGTGGCTCATATAGATTCAGAAAGTGATCGAGTAATTAAATTATTGTTGTTTTCCTGGTCTGGGGATGCCATGATTCAACAGGGAGGTTTCCATTCTGCGGCAATGAGGCTATGAATCAGTCTTTGTCAAGCGAGAAAGCCTTTACTTCTTATGAAAATCAATCAAAACTCTATTAATGCTTTTTGGGCGAACCTGTTTTCTCCCGAGGACTGCAAATTTAATCGTGATATGGGAAAATTTCTCATTTATGGGAATGTTATGTTGTTATAAGGAAAGCCCACCTCAGAATCATAAAAGTGTACGAGGTAGAAAAAAGATCAGTGTCTAGGAGCTCCGGTCACTATTCGCCCGTTTCTAGAGATCTTCTTTATTTGGTTTGAATTTGGTAAGTTGGTACTAACCTTGTTTCAAAAGAGTAATCATCATCGACCCCCCTGGTCTGTACAGGCTTCTGAAGAGGCTAGGTAGCATCTGACAAGTTATAAGAGCTTAAATAAGGTTTCCGAGAGAAGGAGAGAAACAGAGAGAGACAGAGAAAAGAAGAGGGAGAGATTGAAGGGAAGAGAAAGAAAAAAGAAAGAAAGCAAGAAGGAAAGTAAGTATATAAGTAAGTAAGGAAGTTGGTAAGGAACTAAGTAGGTGAGGAAGTAATTAGGGAAAGAAAGAAAGGAGTGTGAACCAACCAGTGAAGGAAAATGTGAAGAAAAAGAAGCAAAAAGGAAAGAAAGAATAAATGAATAAATTGTTAAAACAGTGAATTTATGTTTGAATGATGAAGTAAATGAATGAATAAATTGATGAATTATCGAAGAAAGAAAGAAAGAAGGAAAGAAAGAGAGAGTGAAAGAAAGAAAAGAAAGATAGAAAGAGAGAAAGAAGCAAAGAAAGAAGCAAAGAGAGAAAGCAAGAAAGAATGAGAGAAAGAAAGAAAAAAAGAAAGAAAGAGAGAAAGAAAAAAGAAAGAAAGAAAGAGAGAAAGAAGCAAAGAGAGAAAGAAAGAAAAAAGAAAGAAAAATGATAGAAAGAGGTAAAGAAGGAAACAGAGAAAGAAAGAAAGAAAGAAAGAAAGAAAGAAAGAAAGAAAGAAAGAAAGAAAGAAAGAAAGAAAGAAANATTCCTCAGACAGGATTGATTCTCGCTAAAAACTTTGTCCTTTATCCTTTATTGTAAATATCAACCTACCGTAATCGACTTGGCGATAAAGGGACAGAAGCGCATTAACAAGGCTCTCATCGCAAAAAATCGCGCCATGCCCATCTGTTCAAGTTTCGAATACTCCAAGTCGTTGCGCGTGAATCCCATCATGTCTTCGCATATATTGTCTATGATATCAGGAATTCCTTTTTTTCACACGTATAATGTGCCCTTGAAATCACTGTCCAGTAAAGCAAAAATGGCGCTGAAGCAAGTGATGTCATTCGTTATACCCCCGAAAATAAATACTCTCCAAAAAACCATTCTTTTTCGAAACCGCCCGAATACGGTGCTATTGTAAAGGA
>UZAF01016762.1:12913-27901 GCA_900617895.1 Haemonchus placei
AAGAAGAATAGTCCCGGTCGACTACGGTTGCTTTCTGCTAGATGAAAGAACAATTGGACGTGTTTTGTCAAATTCAACGAAGAGCCTGAACAGGGTCCGCGCTGAAATGCGGCTTTGTGTGAGCAAAACCACTGTCTGGAGGGTAATCCAGCTCAGCGAAAGCATCACCAGAGAGATGATGAGGCTGGTCCCAAGACTATCGGCACGACACAAAGTCGCGCGCCGCCAATTCGCCGTGAAAAATGCCTCATTCGATTGGACGGAGGTGCGGCTATTTCGACACTTTGCAATCTTTGACTCCATATCTTTATTTTACGGTTTAGGTAATCTGGAGCGACGAAAAGAAGTTCAATCTAGACGGACCTGACAGTAGAAGGGGGTATTGGAGGGATTTGCGCACAGCACCCTTGGTTTTGAAGCGACGTAATTTTGGTGGAGGATCTCTCATGGTTTGGGGCGCCTTTTTTGCGGCTGGACAGCTTGGACTTGCTTTTATTTCGTGTCGTATGGATTCCGTAGAATACCAGAGAGTGCTGGAGGAGCGACTTTTACCATTTCTTCGACAACACCATCGTCGCTCATTGATTTTTATGCACGATAACGCGGCTGTCCATGTCAGTCGTTCCACTTCGGATTGGATTGCAAGTAGAAACATCACAGTTCTCGAGTGGCCCGCATGTTCTCCAGACTTGAATCCAATGGAGAATGTCTGGGCCTTCATTGTCAAGAAGATCTACGACGAAGCAAAGCAGAATAACACAGTTGAAGAGCTCAAACTGTCCGTTCTCGACGCTTAGACAAACTTAGACCCCAATTTTATAGCTAGCTTGGTTGAGAGCATGCCAAGACGCATTGGTGAAGACCTTGCGAATAATGGAGGACCTACTTATTATTAAGAAGTTGTAACATCCACTCTGTTGCAATAATTTTTCCGTTAAAGAATGAGTAGTCATACTTATGAAAAGGTGAGAATACCTTCCAGGGAAATTATTTAAACAATTCTGAAGTAAAATTTTTTCACAAAATCTGTACTGAGGTTTTCCGATATAAGGAATCTATTGGTTATGGCAGGGTTTTCCAAAAATGCGCTGCATGCCTGGAACTGGAAAAATCTAGGGTGGCCCTATATTTATGAAACGCAGTATTAGTGATATTGGAAAATGCCTCTAAAGTGGTCTTTTGAATCGTTCAGATAAAGGAAACGTTAAGCCTGTTTACAGGAGTAAACGATCGGCTTAGGAAGAAAGTAATATCGATAAGGTTTCCGTCCCGATCGTTTCGTTATGGTAGTAATCTATTTTTCATCCCTCGTAACAGTCCGTTTAAGAAAATGTGCTGTGGTGATCAGGGGTTTTTGTGCAAGTCTTCACGCGTGCTCTGAGCTGCTTTTGAACAGCTGGTGAGAGAGCCATTCTCACTCGGGAAGCACTCGAATGTTTCCCATCTCTAATCTTGCGTGCAAGCGTCTGAAAAGATTTGTACAATTAAAGTTCAGCTTCATTGCCAGCTTTTCGGGGCCTTGGCTGGATTCTCATCCGGCAATGCTTGTAACTGCAAAGCCGCAAACTTGTTCGGCTGACACAAACCTTCCTTGTTTTTCAAGTGGAAATCTCCACTTGTTAAAGTTCAAAACCATTCTCTATATATTCGTTCAGATAGAGCTTGTTCTACAAAAGTATAAAAAAGCATCCGTAGGCTTTGCTGGCAGTTTTTCGAAATAAAACAGCAGAAAAAGGACTGCTCGGCAAAACGACTTATAACGTTCCACGTTCAATCATTTTGCGACCAATGGGATTGGAAAGAAAGCTCATCTGTCTGCCCTTGAAACGGTGGCCATTTTCCATTTCACAGAATATGAAAAATCACGCTGGTGAACCTACAACATGGCTCGCGCAACGATGCTTTGGAAGGCAGGAATCATTGCACACACCTAACATATACATAATTTATATATTTGTGGGAGACCTTTCTTCTTTAATCCATACTGATTCATCTTGAAAAGAGCATCCCAATACGTTTCGCTCTCTCTTAATGTACCCAGTTCACACCAAGCAATCGTGTATGTCATTTGCACATCATCACAAGCGTATGTCTCCTTCCTTCTGCAGAATATGCTTTTGAGCATTCTCCCTTCATAGCGTTGGTATGACATGGGTCAAGAATAGGAGAAGGCAATTAACCTAGATGCCCTTTGGACGATGCAACATGCTCCCTGCCACATGCGCAACAATGGTTTTCGCTTTCAATTTGATTCACTGGACTTAAACTTCACCATCAAGATAAAAGCTTGATATCAGAGATCGAGCATGATTTTTTGATCTTCAGAGCCAAGAGCAGTTGGTCATACTTCCTGCACTACCTACCTGCACAACTGTACTGCCTGTACTTCGTTTCAAGAACATTTCACTGATCATTCTTGATTAATTCTCAAGACACTTGTAGAACTTGCTTGGGAACCACTTAGCTTAACTCACGACAACTAAGTGAAAATGGACCCAGGTGTCGTTGTGGTGTACTGACGGCAGCAACAACAACAACAAACGAGCATGTATGTATATATCGGTCGGATCGCCCAATAGACGCTGGGCTCTGACTCGTCGCCTGCGCTCCTTATATATTCGGACGCCCTGATCCAGGGAATTAAGAGTTATTGAATTCCAGCTAAACACAAAACGACACACCTCGTGTGCGGCAGAAGAACTTGAACACTCAAAAGTGACAAGGCCCACGTGTGAGCGGTCGCCTCGCGAGCTTGCACCTTGAACTTGAACACTGATTGCTATCGTGCGAAGTTCCATCGTTTGGCATGATCCCTCCCACCGCGCCGCCCATTCGGCGTGGTTTGCGGGTTAACGAAACTTCTCTCCGAATTCCCAGGCAAGCGGCAAAGGCAAGCGGCACCGGAAATTCAAACCTTTCCCATCATAGCACGAGAAAGCGCGCGATCGTTCGGGGCGAAGGCGATGTCGTATTTGGGAAGAAGGTACCGGACCGAGCTTCGCGAGCTGGACAGCTCGTCCACGTGATCAGACAACCCACTGCTCATCGAAAGCTGCTGCTCCTGAATGCCGCATCGTGGACTTGCTCGTACTCTGCCTATCAGTGTGGTGCAAGGCGAATATTGATGCAAACAGCTACTCGTGTCTCGCGACGACCTTGAAAAATAATCACGGTATTTTTGCCTACCGTAGCTCGCTTTTTACATCGTACACCTAAAATTCCGTCTAAATACTCCACCATACCATATCCATTCTCTACTACTTCTGTTTTCACCGCCATCTCCCGGTTCGATGTCTCTCCCAATCTCTACCAGGCTCCAACTTTTGTTTTAGAGACAGAGCGATGAGATATCAGTTTGTTTATTGAAATACTGTACAAGACTCACTCGATAGCTCTCAGAGTAAATAAAAACACATCAGAAGAGTCTTCCAGACAAGTGTAGCTTGGCAATCTGGTGAGCGATAACCTATCCGAGCTACAAGGAAAACGAAGACAAGAACGAGACACTGTTGCCTTCGGAACGCGTGTGCTGTATTCTGGTTTCTACAACCTTTTGAGAACACCCACTCCGAAATTGCCTCGTCTGAAATTGGTTCCATTGAAGAGGGAAAGCTAAACAACCACTAAGATATCGAGTACATTCACCGACTTGCACTTCAGGTTACTGTGATGTTCCCATTGGTTCGTGTTAGGATCGAAAACTTCCAGGAGTTAACAAAAAGCCCACCAATCGCGTACAGCTTTCCATTGACTTCAGCTAGCTCTAACTGGAAACAGTTCCTCGTAAAAAATAGATAACGAGGTTATAAGGAATGCAGATATACGGCTGACACTTTCTTGTCCACTGCTCATATCAGTCGCTGGAGTCCACTTGTTTGAACGGGGGTAGTATTTCTCAACAGATCTTAAATTGCGTGATTCCCCGTTGCGTCCACCCATGACATACAACTGACCATGGAGCGCTGCAGATCCATGACTATATCGAGGTGTTGACATAGGGCGAACGTTATTCCATCTGCCAACTCGTGGATCGAATCTGGAACGTGAAAGGCTGTTCTCATAGCTATTTTGAATACATTTTTATTTATAATGCACCTTGAATGGAAAAAATATCAAAGGACCAGGCACAATAGTACCAGTGTCGATCTAGAATCTATATAAACCTCGGCTATAATCGGCAGAACTCCCTTATATTTGGCCTCTTCTGATTCTGATAATCACTGAATCGCCTTCAAAGAACTTGTAAGGTGTTTCTTTTATCGGGTATACTCATGGGCCGATTTTCGGCTTCGATGAAGGAAATCTTGCCAAAACATTAACATTTCAAAGTGCTTATCCACATCGCGAGCAGCTGTGTTAATCAGGTCAATTCAATGTAGCACACTTTTAGCTCTTTAGTTCTGTTTTCTCACGATAGAGACTGAACCTTAAAAAACCCTGCTTGGAGGAGTACCATGTTACAAGATAAAAGTTGCCACACCTCTCTACGGTATTGAGAACGGTATCGTTGTACCCTCCGACGGCGTACAGGCAACCATCCAGTTCGGAGAGAGAAAGTTCACTTCGACGCGACCGCATAGGTGGCACAGAGGCCCACTTATTTTGCCGAACGTCATAGCTGCAGGTCGTTGAGTTCAACTTTCTTGTTTAGCAGCTATCTGTTTCCCTACCGTTCAACAACGTTAAGGCTCCGAAGATCAATTGAACCGCCTACAGCGTAGATATCGCAATCAAGAGCAGCCACTCCAAGTGAGTGCCGAGCGGTAGGACAGCGAGCGACGTCAGAAATCCACATGTCAGAGGCAGGATCATATCTAAAGAGTTCCACCGAGAAAACATCTTGTTCATCTTCACTTTACAAGGTTCTACCATTGGGCGCGTGGAAGTCACAGTTACTCGAATGGTAAATGTATATAAGGTTGTAAGGGAAGTTCTTGCCGTTTCTACGTACGCGCCATATAAATTCAAGTTTCGCGGCTGTAAAATCAGATCAATCAATGTGTTGTGCTCCTCAGATGAGCCATAGCTTGCTTTTTCTGTCAGAGTACTTTTCACGAAATTCCCCAAAATATAAAAACTATTCAAGTAGATTCTTTAAAAAAGGAGTAAGGCAGCTTTTCAAACTGTTCCACTTAACGAGTTCAAGCTTGGCAGAACTGCGAACAAGGCAGCTATACACATCAACGTTGCCTGGGGAAAAATCTCTGCATCGGAGCAAACAATTTGTCATCAGTTTTAGAAGTTGTAAAATGAAGGCGAGTAACTGAAAGACAAAGTCCGAGTTGTTCGACGATTTCGGATCACAACGATTCGCTAAGAGCAGTCGAGGAAGATAGATGTCAACCATTGAGAGAGATTACTAAGCATATGGGCGTTTCCCATACGGTCGTAGCTGACCATTTCAAGCAGCTTGGAATGATGAAGAAACGTGACAAGTGGGTGTCACACCAACTCACGGAGCAGCAACAAGTGAGGCACCCAGAAATTTCAACTTTCTTGCCGAGAAGGAATGATTTTGAGTCATTTCTTCGTCGTGTTGTAACGTATGATAAAAAATGGATCGCATGTTACAAACGAAAACTTTTGCTCGGTGGATGGGTGGAGATGAGCTTTCGAAAACGTTTCCAAAGCCAATTGCACGCCAAAAGGGGACATGATCACACTTTGGTGGTCTAGCCATGGATTAATCCACTACTCGTTTCATCGTCGATCAAACCATTACCGCATAGTCCCAAATTCACGAGATGTACGCAACTAAGGCGAATGCAGTCAGCACTAGTAAATCGCCTGCTTTTGGATGGCAGTCAGGCCGACCGCCTGTGTCACAAATAGTCTTATACAAGTTGAACAAGCTAAGGATAGAAACTCTCCTTCACCAACCCTATTCATCAGACCTGTCAGCAACTACCTTCCATTTATTCAAACATCTGGCATTTTTAAACGATCGAGTATTCAGAAATTGAAGCGGCTTGGAAGCTGCATTGCTCGAGTATTTGGAATCCAGATCACCGGTCTTTCATGAGAATGGAGTAATCAAACTTTTCACACGTTAGCAAAGATGTGTAGAATCGAATGGGACTTATTTTGAATAAAAATGTTCACTTGTGTTGAGTTATGGTGTTTTGAAAATTAGCTATCAAAACAGCAAGAACTTTCCTTACAACCTATAAGAATCTCAAAATGGCCCGGAGCATCGTAATTTTTCGGAAAACAGATGTCAAGAAACGCTATAAGAGAGTCCTCTAATGCTTTGTAGTGATGATCTTAACCCATTTCGAATGAATTGGCACTTGCTTATTTTTAATCCCCAAGAGAAAGGTCCTTTCGGTTAGCTCATTCTCAATGATCAACATGGCTTAAGACATGAATCTGAATCTCAGAAAAAGACACTTTTTCGCCGTATCCAGTATCTAAAAAACTCTCTGTATCTCTCGTTGCTTTGCAAACTTTTTTTTCATCGTAGCCGCACACAGCTAATATAGACTCGTTGACAACAGCAACACCAGTACTATACCTACGGAATCAAGTGTTTTCGAGACTGTGAGTCTACATTGGAGTGCCTTACCTTACTTCGTTCAAATGAGCAACGAACTGCCAGGAGAAGCCCCATCAGGATCCAGGCACTCAACACTTCTTGTGTCTGTTCCCCCCCACTGAAATCGCATATTTGAAAAAAGGGCATCAACTATTACCACTCAGCAAAGGTGAATTGAAAAAAGCATAAAGGCGTTCCCGCATTCGACTTCCATTCAGAATAGTAATGATGGTTTAAATGTACGGGATTTGCTGTGGCCGGCTCATTATGAGTACAAGTCAGTGTTTTCAGTCGCCCAAATTAGTCTAGTATCAATTAACCGACGTCGGAGGTATGAGAGGATCGACTGCCCTGAGAGGATGAGCAAGTATTGTCACGGGATTCGTACCCCAAACCAATACGTGTGATATACACCCCCACTTGCCAACCTACCATCTACGACAAGCAGAACACTAAAAATATGGCAACGCTGCAATCTCACGATAAAAAGAAGATCCTGAGCTTGATCGCTTCATGACAGCTCTCTACGCTCCTACATTCGGTTTTCTTTCATCAGAATCCTTTCTTAATTCAATCTTCGTGATATTAAAGCTGCTCGCATTGGGAGAGGATAAAAGACGCGGAAATGTTATCACCGAGTTTTTCCTAGTGGATAACCGGTGATAATAGGTTGTAGTGCTTTCAGAAATACTGATGAAGAAAAAATGCTATACTTGTCATCGACCCCAACTTCACCATACCGACATATATTACTTCAACTTTTGCTCCCCTGCGTGGTACCCGCTGCACTTTCGGGCGCTCCTGTGCAGTCATTTGTAGAAGCAGGTTATTCTAGAATTCCAATCAAATGAAAGCAGAATAACATGAGCTCTAGAAAACACGAGGAAAAAACCTGAGAGTGATAGCCGCGTTGGAGAAACCCCTGACCTTTGCATCATCAACAAGATCACGACAAGCAGTGTCAACCATATCAACTGCACTCTTACTGACTATATTGGCCAGGAATTCGACCCGACAAATAGGCAATCATACGTGCTCCATTAACTGCAAACGATGAAATAGAAGTACTCAGTCTCGCCGTGAAGTTCTCCAATTCACCTCTGAGAGCAACTGCTTTCGGGACGACAAGTCGAACTCAACCCACTGAAGCACTGCAAAAAAAACCTAGAGCTATACTGCTCAATATCACCCTTGAGAACAATAGTGTAATGCCCAAAAAGCACCACTGGTGCAAAAAGTTATTCTTACAAAACTGACACATTTCTGTTCTTCAGAGCGGATAACAAGCTCTTCACTTGATATTAGCTGGATCAATGGACTTACTGGAATCGAATGAAACTCTTCAGTACCCATAATGTCCTAGAATAAGCAAAGTATGTATATGTTATCGACGAACTTTTGCTAGTTTCTGAATACTTGGAAATTCTTCAAGATGTACTCATCAGCACAACGAAGAAGCTCCTGACACGAGTGATTATCAGCTAATGCACGAATTCCTACGCAATTCGACGGATGTAACTGCTTCTTCAGAAATTCACAACAGGCTTCCTAGGAACAGGAAGGAAAAAGTGCATGCTATGGTTTTTTTTATCAAACTATTGAACTCACGAGACCTAACTTCCTCCAGCAGAAGTAAGGAAGCAGCGTGGAGTAAGCCGGCGACATTTACATCGCTGATCTCTATCTTACCACAATAAAAGAAACCAATGAGAGCATCGATTGCAATCCCTTCAACATCGACCATTTCTATTATATTTCTTCTGTAAGGAAAATCGATAAAAGAGTATAACAGAGCCCGTATTCGTGAAAATAGTTCGCATGTCACTGAAGGATGTTCACCAAAGGGTATAGCGCGAATTATGAACGTACGCTGCCGACTTTCGAGCATTTCACTTGTGAACATGGCCTTGAAGTAGTCTGAGCATGCAGCGAGCACGACTCGATGAGCACTGACACGTACCCCTTCTAAAACCTCACATTTACCTCAACTGAATCGTCGCATTTCGTTAGCCTACCTTGGCTATCAGAGACACATCACAAAAGCGACAGTCCTCGCGTAATTAGGCAAGTTTTTCGATCAGTGTGTGATTGTGAGTTTTGCTCTAAACACGTGCACATTCGCCAAGAACAAAAAATTGGGTGAAGGCAAGCTGTTACTTCTAAGACAAAGGTGCTGATCTTTCTGAGACGGCTAGGAACATAAAGGATGAAAGAATCAGGTCTTTGGGTGCTAATCAACCTCGTATGAGAGACGTGCCTCCTCATTTGACTCCATTCAAAATGGTAGTAATGCAACGGAGTGGCATTCTCGCGGTGGTCAGCCGATGTGCAAGTTTTCACTTTCATCTTCCCAGACGGATCTAGTGCCAGTTCGGCGACCCCTGAGGGATGGAAGGCAACGAACCCATGACCATGTGTCTTGTAGTGCCTCACTTGCCACTGCATCACTTCCGGACCAGCAAGGAACATGAGATTGAAAATAAGTGATTCCGACCTTTGCATCGATATGTAGCTGCAGCTTTGAATTTCTCCAATTTACACCAACGCGGACAATCATCAAAAAATTGAACACTGATCGAGAACTATGTACAAAATATCATTTAGCTAAAAAACCCCGAAGGAAAAAGAATCAGGGGACCAACACTGCTGCCTATAGCTGCTTTTATAGTCCGCCCGCCGGCCAGCGAGCGCGCCGGCCGGGGAACTACTCGGGAGACGGTATCGACCAAGATTCAGTTGTAAACAAGAGGCAAACGTCACTCCCGGCCATCGGACTATGAAAGCAGCCTAACGCTGATCCCAGATACAGTTGAGGCAAAGTATGTTTTGAAGTTGATATCGCACAGTTCTTTCAGTGAACCCATGAAATAATTTCGGATACAATATATGGGCTCGAATTGTAGATGTCAGTGCAGAAAATGAGCTAGATAGGAAGAGCACAAGGACCTACCCGCCTACGTCCACACCCTTAGGCGAACATGTTTAAACTGCCTTCAAAGTCTATACCACAAATGGAGGTAATTCACCGACTATGTCGCGACTCATAGCGACAGTAAAAAGCAACTTTGGTATTTTTGGCTAAATGTAGTTGGATCTTTACATAGTTACATAGCACACGTTGAAACTTCGACAGAATCTTATTTAAATTTATATGTATTTTACCTCGAATTTGAAAATATTGTTCTGTTTGTTCTTTGCCAGACGCAAACCTGAGTGGCCAGACATTTCCACAGTTTTCTGCTGTATTTATTAGTTTAAGAACGATGTTCACCTTTCGCAGGAAATACCTCTGTAGAAACGAGACCTGATTAGGGCTGGTTATGACATTAGTAGATTGATCGGGAATAAGTAAGACAATACGTCAAGGAAATCAAAAAAGTCTACGGCGCCCTGATCAGATTCTACTATGAAACTCGGCAATGAAAGGAATGCGTTCGTCGTTATATACCGGAAGGACTTCCAAGTTATGAAGACGTCCTGCATATACATCCCAATCAAGCAAGGGTCCCCAAGTCGAAGTGGCCATTTGAAATAAGACTATACTGCTAGACGTGTTTTTTGGATGCTGATTTCAAATATGCTTTCCAAATTTGCCGAGCGTTTCTCCGAATGGAGTTATGAGGTGATTTTGGATGAGGCTTAACATAAACGAACTTAAATTACATGGATGTACCTCACTACTCAACGGTGACTTGGAGCACTAGTAAGGCTAACTCTTCATGTGCAAGAGACTGTTTCGAGCGAATTTTTGCATTACATAGAATTTTTTTCTTAAAAGCTAGAAAATACACCATGGTGATTTTATCGTGTTCTATGAACATTTGATGATTTTGCTGACATTTATTCACCTAATGCCATACGGCTTCAATTTTATTAGCATGCTATGTAGGATTCACATATTATTTTCACAGAAGGATAACTTCTGCCACTTTATGAAAAAATGCGATACTCTAGCACGAAATGTTTGAGACAAAGAAGCTCCTCGCAATGGGTGCAGTGGATAAAAAAGAACTCGTCACAGCTCATCGCTCCACAACTACTTACCAAATCAGAAGGAAAACAGAACTGTGTGCATCTCAAATCACACGGATGAGTGCTTGAGTTGCCGGCGGCGAATTAAGAGAGAAATTTCGTGAATATAACAGCAGGAACAAAACTGAAAGTGGACAAGCGAGAGTATATATCATGAGCTATTACTATGAGGTAACGCAAGGCATTTCAAAAGGCAAGAAAAACGAACTTCTAGCTTCCATATTAGCCTCATGGTACGAGCTGTGATGTTTATAACCTTTACCTGCTTTTGTGGGGTGATACGGACTAAATAGCTTAATGGACTTTGAACGATGTGCACGAGTCCACTGGCAAAGCGTCGGTTTTGGTGAGTCCGAAGCTGCTATGCACGATCGCACCCACTCTAGCATCATCGTTGCTCCTCATATGCGTTTTACTCCTCCGAATTTTGCGCACGGAAGAATCTTGCACTCGATAGCAAAAGGTAGGTAGGAGAAGGTATCAGCAAAAGCATCAAAAGTTCATAGAACGTTATAGCATCACCATGGGAGAATTTCTAGCCCTTAAGGAAAAAATTCTATGTAATGCCAAAATTCGGTCCCCCACAAAACCCGAAACTCAGTCTCTTGCACATGAAATGTCAGCCTTACTACTGCTCTGAGCCACCATTGAAGAGTGAGGTACATCCATGCAATTTGAGTTCGTCTATGTTAAGCCTCATCCAAAATCACCTCATAACTCCATTCNGAGAAACGCTCGGCAAATTTGGAAAGCAGCTTTGAAAACAGCATACAAAAAACACGTCTAGTAGTATAGGTCTTATTTAAATGACTATTTCGACTTGGGATCCTTCCGGGTAAGGTTAATAATTCCCAAAAAATCGATCAAGCTGTAAGTATACTTTCATAGCGAACTTTAGAACACATCTCTATGTCATGGATACCGTTCGGTACAAAAATGAGTTTTGCGAGAACAAGTACTCGAATGGAGCCGATGGCCTGAACTTCTCAACAACGACAGTAGACTGAGACATCAATAGAGAAGTGTTTTTTTATGGAATAAGTACTAGATTGGCCGTGGAGTTTTCAGCAGATCGAATGCAGTGCTGTGGGGCAACAAATGCACTTCAAAGTCATGCGTCATGAGTCACAAATGTGTTAGATTGCTTCTTCGATAGCATGTCACCCGAAGAAAATCGATCGAGTGGGACTGTCGAAGAACTCATCAACATGGATGGAACATTTGCAGCAACATGGGATGGAATAGTGCGAGTCGGATTCACACGCGTTTGGATGCTGCTCTGCCTTGCTCTATAAAAAAGGAGTGTAAACGTATGTATGATTTCTTTCTGTATATATACAGGTATGTGTATAACCCGCCAAGTGTGTCCGTTGGTTTGTGTGTATTTGTGTGTGTATGCGTATGTAGTGTGAGCTCTCAAATTTAGTGGGAGTACAAGAGGCAGAATTGGAGCACCTTCAATAGGTGGCAAAACTGGACCCCGCCTACAGGGGCGGAGCGCGAGCGAAATACGTATTNTATTTGGACCTGAAGCGTTTAAACTTGGCAGCGGTACAGGTTGCAGTTAAAGAACACTTATGATAAGTAGCGGGACTAGTTTCTGTCCACATGGTGGGGTGAAGGGGCGGGGGGAGGAGCGTAAGCAAAAAAGTTAATTTGGACCTTAAGAGTTTAAGATGGGGACACTTATGGTGGTTGGCAAGATCGGACTCCGCCCACAAGGGACGTGGTTCGAGCGTGACTTCATACCCTCCTTTCTCGTGGACCTAGAGAGTTCAAATTTGATAGGAGTACAGGTGGCAGGATGGGAACACCTATGATAGGTAACGGAACTGTACTCTGCACGCAGGGGTGGAGCGTGAACGATAGATGTTAATTTGGTCTTAGAGCGCTCAAATTCAAAAGGCGGCATGGAAACACCGATGACAGGCGGCAGAAAGGTGGGGGCGGAGGAGAAGAGCGGAGCGCAACTCGAGTAAGACAACTTGGAACAAGTAGTGAATTAACCAAGCTAGATATACACACATTACTGGAGCAGGAGGCCACTCATAGCGAGTAGAGCTATTGTACGGGTCCCTTCTAAGGACTATACTGAACGGAGTGACAATGGTGTCGAGTCGTTCGGGTCATTCGACATGATGCTTCCAGTTGGAGAGACTGCGCAGGGTGTTGAGATATCCCAAAACGAGATACTCATATTTGCAGCCAGTGAGACCCACACTCATTCGTTGAATATCGCTTAAAAAGTCGCCGGAGGTTTTGTCAACATCGGTGCGGATAGTCACATCCATTTTGCTGCGCTGGATGGAGTCATCGGTGTAGAGTGTCACTCCTATCCGGTTGGCGTATTCCTGGAGACGATTTTGCTAGTCTTTATCAAAGGTGATAACCCCAATCGAAGATGGGACGTTGCGCGATCAGCGGACCGGCCACATCGAATATAGTGTTCTCAAAGGTTGCTCACCAATAAACTCGTCCTACATTGCCACAGTATGAGAATTTAGTATGAGAATGTTTGCGCAAAGGCGGTTGTTCAGATATTTATTTCTGACGAACTTCACTAATATTGATCAGTTGCTTAAATGCTCTGACGCGAGAGTATTGTCCTTCGTAGATGTGATGTCGTTGGTAGCTTCGGAAGGCGGTGAACGAGACGAAAATAGCACAGAAGCTGAAGCTTTGCTGAAGCCGCCCTCTTTTAAGCAGCCGTTTGTGCTCGCATAGAACAACATAATTCGAAAAATGCGGTCATTACGTTAGACAAAGACCTTATTTTTTGAGAGGATGCTTTCATTCTAGCTAATCCTTTACAAGATGAAGCCGTTACATTATGAGAAGATCCCTCCTTTCAAGCTAAACCTACGGCGAACGCGCAACTATGAAGATCCGAACGATGATAAAGCTTTCGGTGACTCACGGCAATGGACGACCTTTCTGACACTGATTACGGTAGCATTTGCCACATCGAAGATGGGGTTGACGTTGGTGGACGTATGCGTATGTGCGTATCTTATATATGCGTATGTGGCGAGCCTTCAGGAAACGGGTCACCATCACGGCGAATACGGGCTCGGGTATCTGGGAAGCTTCGTCCGCAATAATTGTACGACAAGAAGGTAGAACTCCGTGGAAAAGTCCTTTTCCCTTGTGGAGTTCAACGGCGGCGTAGTGGTTATACAGAGGAAAGCCGGGGACTGAAGTCGTAGCAGGATTGCGGTCGCTCGTTCCGTCACTTCGGAATTGCACATTTCTGCGATGCAGTACCGCTCCCGTTCTTCTTTGGTGAAATGTTACACCTGTTCGGGGAGGGACAGTAATCGTTCTAGAAGGCGGCGTCCTCCTGTGTAACGAAGGGGTCTCCAGACCTTCTGAAGGTGTAAATGGTCGGAATACCGAGAAAGCTGTGATATCGCACAACTAATGTCTGACCCTCAAACTTGGGTAATTAAACTGTATTGGATTAACAAGAAACAATACAACAATAATGAGATCAATGTAAGGGTGGTTAAAGCACATTGAACATAAGTGAACAACGAATGAAGTAGAAACAAAATACAAATTGGGTATAACAGCCAAAAAGGGGATTAAATGAGAAATACTCTAAAGAATCAAACTATGAATAATCTGATGTTAATGAATTAATCGACAAATATCGGCAATTTAAATGCTAAAAGAAGAAACAAGATGCTTTTCTAGTAAAGGAATGAACAAGGTGCGCACAATGCTCTGGAACAATAAGAAGGGAGGATAGGAATGCTCTATTGCAATTGCTCAATAACAATAAGAAGGGAGGGTAGGAATGCTCTATAACAATAAGAAGGGAGGAGAAGAATGCTCTAGAGACATAGAAGGAGAACAAATGCTCTAAAAATATTAAAGGAAAAACAAGATGCTCATACGGGTCAGGACGAACGCGACGAATGCTCTGAAGGCTCTGCCACGTACGGGCGTTACCATGCGTGCGCGGTTTCCCGCGCAATCGATAGATCAGAGGAGATCACACATTGACCGTGCAGCAGGACATCTTCAGCGTAGAAGTCATAGCAAGTAATGCTCTCATGCTCCCTTCTCTAGTCACGTCTGTGACAAAAGCAGTCCCTGGAGGATAGTATGGAGAACGACTGAGGCCTGCGGTGCTCCTTCTTGCAATGCTGTATCTGGTCTGCGGCGAGGCGAAGTATTGAGAGGTGGCTGAACTCATCGAGTCGATGGATTATCTCAGTTAACTGGGCAACTACCACATTTGTTGTTGCTGTGGCAATGGCCAACCCCTCAGGCACGGAATGGCGGGCTACGATAAGTGGCCGATCACGGTTTTGCCGGTCCCGTACGCAGCCTGTATGGCGAAGATGGGGTAACAGAACGTTTCCGATCACGGCATTCTCCCTTGCGGCAAGCGGCAAATGTTACTGCAATTACCG
>UZAF01016762.1:28099-40645 GCA_900617895.1 Haemonchus placei
ACTCACCCCTCCTCCCCGCCGATCGATAGGACGCAATATTTTTCGTTGATTGCCTCTCTTTTTTTTATTAAATTTGATCGTTTTTTTATGTTTCTTTTTCGTTTTTATGTTTATCAGACTTGATTGATTAGAATGACCCCTCCTATATAAGCGACGATCAAGACCGCATTGGAATTGAAAGGAGCGGCCAGCCGATTTAAATAATTAAAGGACTCCCTACCTCACAAATTGCGCGCTCCAATCTTCCATCGCAATCCTGCGATACGCGGCGGGTGCCGCGTGCGCGACGCCGTTTTCGGGGAAAAGATTCCGGACTCGCGAAGATGGGAGATGTGCTCGTACCGTACCTTAAACAGAGTCCAGAATGGTGTTTGCCAGGAATGGGGATGCTGGATCGATGCTGGAAAGTCGGTCAGTGATTGCCGTTGATAGCGCGGATGATTGTGTAAGCTCTTCGTTACGTTGGAGAAGCGCCGCTATACGAGCCTGCGACTGTTTCAGTAGACGCTGAGACTCGTCGAGTGGAGTCGGTGTCTAAGCTTCAGAAGGAAACGAAAAAGCTGACGAAAGCCGACGAAGTTGGCCTCATTCAGTAATTGTCCGACCGTTCGTGCTTAAGTAACCGCGCCTGCTCGAACACAGAGGCATTCTCGAGTTTGACGAAGTATAGTATATCGCCTCGCGAGCAGGCCACAAAGTCTTCAAGAGTGCGTTCTTTTTGTGTGCCCACATCCTGACCTCGGTTGGCTAATGTCGTGCAGGATTCTCTAGATTTTTTCCGACACTTACCGAGGAGGGGTAGTCTACTTGTCATGGAACTTTGAATGGAGACCCAGATGAATCGACAGAGTTTTGAATGCTGTTTACGAAAATGGAAATTAAAACTGCGAAGTGGTTCTTCTCAAAAAGTTATGGGCGCCGAATAGAGTTCGGGGAGGGGGGGGGNGGGGGGGGGAGGAAGGTTAGAGCTTGCTCTCCACCATTGTTCGCATTTTTGCAAAGTGTTTTTTCATTCCATCAAGGGCTCCCTGAACGTTTTCTGACATCTTTCCAGTAAACACCTCATTCCTGCTTTCATTTTCTCTCGTCGCCCTATTCTAGGAATGTAGCTCTGCAGGATACTAGTATGACTCGTTTTTATTATAAAATTCGAGAAATTCGAACTTCTGATCAATCCTGTTGCATCCCGTTCAGTCTTGAGACGAATGACTGTTTTGTCACCGGATGTAGAGAATCAGCATGCATAAGGTGCGCAGTTTGCGGAGAACATGTGTGCTCCACGCATTTTCTAAAGTTTTCCCATCAATGTTGAGTTTCTTGCAGGCATCTTACAAATCTCTGGTAACTTTCTGCTGAATTTTCCTTGGATTTTAAAATAAAAAAGAGCCATACAATCAGCGTGCAGAACCACTTTCCGTGAATAGGGGCGACGAGAGAAAGTGAAAACAGAGATGAGGTATTCACAGAAAAAATGTCAGAAAACCTTTAGGGAACCCTTGATGGAATGAAAAAACAATTTTAAAAGTGCGAACACTGGCGAAGAGCAAACTCTCATCTTGCGCCCATGAAGTGAGATCACTACCACGAGGCCACGTGGGCACTTGATATCGAAGCGACGAGTTCGCATATCCAATTGATACTACTGTCGAGCAAATTTCGGACCCCCACAACTTTTTAAGGAGAACCATTCTGCAGTTTCGATTTCCATTTTCGTATTTTCGTATTTTCGTAAACAGCATTCAAAGCTCTATCGATTCATCTGGGTCTCCATTCAAAGTTCCAAGATAAGTAAACTACCCCTCCGACAATTCCTTGCGAGCTACCTATCGTTGCGACGGGTTTTCAAAGAAGGTGCGCAAATGCGCCACCACCGATGCGCAAATCAAAAAGCTTACATGTTGTCCGTCCGTAAGCGGTACGGGACGCGTAGCGTTTTCGACGTAGCCAGATTAGAAAATGTGCCCCATCTTGGGTACAACAGAAGAAAGAGGGGATCCATCCGAGCGAGAATGGAAGGACTGCCGTCACTCGGGAATCATTCCCGCCACCTCGTCCGCCTTATTACTAAGATGCGTATTCGTATGGAGTAACTTCTCTGAAATCCTCTTGGAGTAACGTGCTCCAGCGCGAACGCTATGACGCAACAGTAGGTAATTCTAAGCCCTGCTCAGGTCCTGGGTATTCAGGTAGCTTCTTTGTTCCCCACTCATCCCAAATTCTTATTGTTACTCGAATTCTGCTCGAGCACGCTTATGAGTTTAAGCATTTATTTCGCGCACGCCCCCACCCCTGTGTGCAGAATCCAGCCTGCTTCATACTTTTAGAGTGCCGTCACGTTCGTCGCCGTAACTCTTACGAAGTTTTAACCCTTCAGGTTCGATGGAGCAGGAGTTATGAGTTGTTCAAACAAAAACATAGACAGACACAGACAAACCAACGGACGACTTAGCGCGTTTTATTGAGAAGGATCAGTCGGATCGCCTGCCTGACGCTAGGCTCTCCTCCTTTTCGGGTGAAGTTGGCCATCTGGCTTCTTTCTTTTCAGACGCCCTGGTGAGGCAGAACAAAGGTTTTTGATTCCCAATAATACAAGCACGCAAACATACACACAAACGCACATATACATTTAGCGCGTAGTAGAATGCTTGACATATCTGACATGTTTATTGTATGTCCGTGTCCGTGTTCTTGAAGCCTAAATTTACAATTTCCGCACGTCCCGCCCAGTGTGGGCTGCGTCTAGCTTCGCCACCTATCATTAGTGTCCCTGCTTAGTTTTAACTCTCTAGGTCCAAAATTTTCGCACGAATCCCGCCCACTGTGGGCGTGTTCTGATCCTGGCACCTACCATCAGTGTTCTCACACTACCGCATTCAAGTGTCATAGGTCCGAATTTCGCTCACGCCTCGCTCGCACACCGCCCACTGTGGCTAGGTCAGCCACATACCTTTAGTGTTCCCATCCTCCTACCTGTACTCCAACCGAATTTGAACTACCTAGGTCCAAGTAAACAGGACTTATGAATTTGCAGCCAGCATTTATTCCGCGCACCTACCTCCCCTGCGGGCGCAGTGTGCTCCTGCCGCATTAGTGTCCATTAATGTTCCCGTCCTGACGCTTGTACTCCTATAGTTTTTGAACACTCTTGGTTCACGAGGACAGGAGTTATGAATGAGTCATTATTTCCGGTCAAACACACACAACGTCACATACACACCGACACACCCAACACACCTACAGAAGCACACACACACATACACACACAGACACGCTCACACCGACACATTTGGCACGTTACATATATATGTATAGTAATATTCCTGAATGATATTTTGGCGTCCTAGCTCTTACAGTTCCACATTTCTGAAACTCTTTCTCGAACATTCCATTTAAGGTTATGTTTCTTTAGAAGAAAGCTCGCAGAGCGATTCCAATGCGTACTAACTCACTGTCCCATTTAGATAGAATAGCTTCATATGCTAGTCTTCACTCAGATTTCGTCTACTTATTCTTTCAACTGTTTTTGTGCATTTGTGTTTGCGCGACGTTGCCAGTAGCCTGCAATTTTGGGCTACCGAAACCTAAACTTGTTCCGGGGCTAATTTGTTCCAAAGTACCTAATTAAGATATCCTTTTTTATATTGATTAGGGGAATGAAAGCTATCGTTGAAATTATTCATAAGAAGTGATGTCACGCCCGTAATCCTACACCGTACCAAGCAGAGTCTAAGTAGTAAAGAAGAGGGATAAAACTGTCGAAATTAATCAATCCCATCAACATGATGCGCCCCTGCATCCGACTTCAATTCTAAACCCTAGTCGCGGTCCCAATGGTGTAAGACCCGTACAGTGACTTGCGGTGGCCAGCCAATGTACAAGTCTGTCTTTTTAGCCTCCTAAATCTGATATCAGTGAATCCACCCCGAAGAGATAGAAGGTTTGGTTGCGCTGGGCGAGTATTGAACCCCTGTCCCAAGTATGTGTGAGTGCGCCACTAGTGCTAGACCTGCCACCATTACACCATTCCCCTGCGTGGCACACAGGTAAGTAACGCACTCATGAAAAACTAAACTTATGATCATTTTAGTAGCTGACAACAAAGTTCAGGCATAGGGTGATGTGTAAAAACACTCCAATTACGGTGGGAGAGCCGTGGTAAATTGGTAATGGCAAAAATGCAAACATAAGTTAGCATTGTAAAGCATTCTTGACAGAACAATAATAAATGCTTTCTATGAAAATAGCATCGCAGTAATTTCAGAATCCAGTACTTAAATACTGTACAAATTAGTACTGATTTGAGCGAGTATGTATTACCTGGAGGGGGAATAGAAGCTGAAAATTGGGATGTCTCGGGCACCATTTTCAAAGGAAGCATTTATTATTGTTTTGTACCACTTTCTGAGGTAGAACGAGAGGTGTGGGAGAGAGCATCACGTCGTAGTTGACTCCAGCGTCGCATAATTTTACACATTTTCAANGTGTAAAATTATGCGACGCTGGAGTCAACTACGACGTGATGCTCTCTCCCACACCTCTCGTTCTACCTCAGAAAGCAACACCTAACACATCATCACAACCGCTTAGTTGCAACTTGTACACAGGTCTCAGGTCTTGAGGAAAGCATGGAAAGGGTTAAACATCCAGAGAGCTATAAGCTTCGCTCTTACTGTAAGCAAGAAAACAAATGACAAGTCACTGAAGTATACACAGATCTTTGCTATATATTTCAGCGATAAAGTAGTTAAGTGTAGAGCACACATAGCAGTGTTCGTACAACAAGGGATCAACATGGTCTCACTTGCTATTCCATCGAGACGAATCTAAAATCTCGTGAACGTGTGACAGTGACTCCCCAAAGGAGCGGGGGAGGGACGACTTGCAAGTCGTTGCACGAACCAATCATCCCACCCTTTCTGGTGCACCCACACTCCCAAGGCTCAGTTGAAAAACTACTTTCCCTGAGCACAAATGGTCAGTGCCCGTCCGTGTATGGGTACATTCGCCCGTTTGGAGGCGCACGCTGCGGATTGCACGGCGAAATTCGCGGCGGTTTGAACAACTCTGGTGCCTATCATTGGGACACAAATTCGAAGCAAAGTAGATTAGTATGATCACCTGATCCTATAAATCTACTCTACTTCTAATTTGTGCCTCAAAGTCACTTATTATTCACTCACCATACATTTTCTGCGCTACCTCGTTGAAATTGAGTGGAGCTTTTTTTGAATTTTGATATAGATGAGTTTTCTACAAAAAAGATCAATTTTAATCACATACATCAGAGATTGTCCCCAAGAGGGCGTAGGCAAGCAAATTTTCAGCAGCCTGTTCACCCGACTTGTCAAAACGTTTTTTCACTTAAGGCCACACGTGGCCTCCCTCAAAGCCATAGTCCCGTCCTGATAAATCATTTGCGGAACACTATCACCCTTGATTGTATCTTCGAATGTCTCAGAACAGAGGGCCTATAACAAAAAAAAACTTTTTTATTCACTTAATAGCGACATAAGAATACTTGTATCAGTATTCATACTCCCGCGGCATTGTCCTGATACCTCCATCCTGGAATAGAATGTCACAATTACACAGAGAATGTCCATGTTAGCTAGTTTATTTCAATGCCGATTTGTTGACGAGTGCTCAGAAACTAAATGAACACGGCCTTTTGATATATTCACTCATACATTTGAACTATCACGTTCACAGACACAGACTGTTCCACTCATGAGTTTAAAGTTTTGTTCCCAGCATTCGCACCTCTCTGTAAATACATAGCCTACCCTATTGAGGTGACCCGTTTCGTTTTATGATGAAAACTAAACCACGACGTCTATCATACTATTGGAAATTTGAGGTATCCAGCTGCTGCGCAAACTGAGAACTCAAGAGATTGCATTTAAACACTCCAAGGGAGGGGCCTATAAAAGCATCAACAACCTCTCTTTTGAATTGAGCTTTTTTGAAAGCCACTGCGTGTGGGACCACGGGGTATGGGTAAAGTAGTGGGAAGGGGTAACCAAATAAGCGTGATAGCTTGGCATTTTTCTCTACACTTCTTAGACCTGGGAGGGTATCCTCGAATGATCCCTTCAGTTTGTAAATCAGCACGAATGTCTCATATAGAAACAAAGATCATTACCTCGGAACGAATAACGTCAACACCGTTTGCATGAAGTTCGTCGACAAGATCGTCTCGACAGATATTGAAAAAGCCGACAGCACACAATATGCACACAATAATTAGGAAAAATGGCATTACGAAGATCATTTCAGCATTTGTCAGAAGGTCTTCTGAAATATCTTCAAGCGATCATTCTCTGCGAGGCAGCTCACACTAACTTCACGAGTGCAGGGGGCAATCCCCTTCTCCGTGCCTGACGGGCTAAGTTCTAGATTGACCGCTCAAACCATAAATAACGTGCGACGTTTGAATCAAAGCAGTTCAATGTAACTTGAGAACTCTGTGGTGCTCAGCACCTTACTTGAAAATGATTATGATAACACAATCGTGGGTGAGGTATCACCCGTCCTGCCAATCAGCATTCCCTTTGATCGTCAACTTCCTCAAACGGGTGCAAGTAACGTCTCCATTCGTCTCTGTCGCCACCTATAGCAGTCCAAAGGATCGTCTCCTTCGAGGGACACGAGACATAGTTCCTTCGTTCAGAGCATTCGTGAGGTCTGACCCTCGAGCTGGTTACCGTCCTTGTTTTCGTTCAAAGTCCCTCTCTTGAATGACGCTGATTGCATGTTCCTTCAAGGCGTAGTTAGAGCAAGAAGGGCCGCAGTGTTGATCATAGTGACTTCTCGACCTATGTACAGATGTTGCTGGAGCATTCAGGGGTACTCGTTCAATTCAGGTGAGCGGGTATGAGCCTTCTGAATTCGGCCAGACTCACTCGATATTTGATTTTTTAGGGAGGACTTCAAAGCGGAGATGGTGTAAGTTGCGGCTTGAGGCCGGTCGCTCATTCTCCGCATTCCACGGGACGCATGACGTCTTCCAAAGCAAGTCTTCGCATTCCAGGGGACGCATGATGTTTTCGAAAGCGGCACTGATAAGCTTGAGGGGGATGGATGTCTGTAATTAAGTTCAGTCAAAGACAATCAGCGTTAACAGCTTGGCCGGCTTCCCTCACTCAATAGCGCCTGCAAAAGGAGATGATGTAGGCAGCGGACGTCAACCTTCTCTTCCACACCTTTTCATTCCGAATGACGCATAATGTTCACGAGATGGCACTGAGAAGTTTGGACAACAAATAGTCCTCTCTTCATGTTCNCAATGACTTTTTAGAGAGTGGCAAAATACTGCTAGTGAAGTGCTTGTAGGTTCGCCAGGCATCGTTACGTGTTTTTAATCACACCCTGGTTGCCCAAGACCTGCCTATGTCTCAACGGTATAGAAGACCTTCTCCGAATCGGACCTTGCTGACTGTCCTCCATCCAGTATGCTGCCAATCCTGTTAAAGTTTGCAAGTGTGGAAACAGTATAGTTCACGCACAACAAACAGAATTGGTGAAATAGCCAATATTGCCCGGATTTCGCATCTTATACAACAACAATACAGTTGCAAGTTTACCACGATGTGGGCACTTTGCATTCGGACATGGACAGCATAAAGAGCATAGTTAGGGCATTGACGAGTAGTTGGACGTTATTTAGATGTTGTTTAGATGTTTTGGTTCAAACTTATCCGGAACGGGCGCCGTACAAACATTCATGAGGTCGAAGAGGTTCACGTAGAAGTATATAATTTTCTCTATTGTAACTTGGATGTTGTTTTGCTTCGTACTCTCACGAGGTTTCTCCATTGTATAATACTTCGAGATGCCGTTACTGTCCGGAACGTTTACAATGAGAATTCATCGCATTTGCAATTGCTAAAGCTCTATCGGCATTTGGAAATGCTACTCTGGGTCCTTGCTAATGTGTAGGTTCTGCTCACCTCGTACTACCGTGAAGATTTTTAGCGAGCGGATTACAATAGTCACCACTTTTGTCAATCATAGAGTTTTCCATTAAACCAGCAAGGAAAGAGAATTGGTCCCAGTTGGTGAAGGTCTTAGGGTTTAGTTTCCTGAGCTTCACACCTCTCTCTCCACGCATTGGAATACAGAGTCTGAGTCGGAAGAGACGATGGTCCGATCCAGTGTAGAACTACAGTGACGCCTGTCAGTCAAAATTTTCGACTGAGGATCATCATAGAACCAATTGCCCATGAGGTGGCTCCCATGTCCACCGCAAAGGTTTCTGAACCTGCGAGTTACCATGATGGTAAGGGTCGATATGATGGACTCGGACAACTTTCACCCTATTGATTTCACTCCATTTCGTGAGTCCCGACGTGAAGCTCTTCACCCGTTCTTCTGGCGTTGAAATCACAGACGATAACCTTGAGGAAAGTGTGGTATTTCCTGTAGCGCTTTTCCAAACCATATGAAACGCTCCCAGCTCCTCGTTGTAGCTTAATGTTGGAATAGAGGCAACAAACATTGGTGGGATTGAGCAACATCTTCTCAATCGCAAACGTCCGCTTCAGGCTGTCAAGCATTCGTGCGAATCCATGTTCGTGGCCAAGAGTTTATAGACGAGGACAACTATAAAGCAGCATCTGCTGCTATTCTAAGGGATATTTCTTTTCCAGTTCCGAATCGGCGCCAGCGGGCAACGCCTCATCGTCCCTATCAATCCGACAATTTGTTCCTATCTTGCACAACACATTTTCGATGCCCCCTTCCCCCGCAAGCGTTCATGCATCAAACGGACTGAATCAGTCAAGTCCTTCTTTTACTGGGCAGCCTTTTTTTGAAATCTTAGCAGCCTCTCCTGAGCGGTCTTGCTCAACGCGGGCGTATTTGGGGTTCTCTCAGGTTCTGGGGCGTGAGGCCCATTTATATCACCGCTTTTAGCATATGGTACCCAAAAGTAGCTTGCCAAACTTTGGCATGGGGGCTGCTAGATAGCTAGCCAGGCCATCGCAGAGTGGACTTTGAATGACCTTGCGGATTACTTAGCATCACTCGAAAGTAAGCTATAAGTTCAACTGATATGTATGATACAATCCAAAGGGCAGGTTCTCTCACTCATAGATACACCTGGGAGCATGGAGAGAGTATTAACAGTCTTATCACAGCAGAATTAGGGAATCTGTCTACTGAATCTATGTTGGTCTCTGGACAAGTACCGATGACTTTTGCTCTTCGTTTTACTCCCCAATACGCCTGAGGTCGCACCACCTAGCCACCAACCGACGAGAGACCTTGAGAACCCTCAGCGAAGGAGATTCGTGATAGAGAGGAAAAAATCCTAAGTGAGATAACTTTACTATAACTTCACTACCATTCACAAATGATCTCCAACTGCCGACTAGAATGCGAACCATGTTTGCTTCACACGGATCAAACTGACCTTGATAAAAACCGAGTGTCGACAGTTTTAAAATGGCTTTATTTCCTTGAGACGGCTTTTGACGCTGCCATGACTCCATAGCAGAGGCTATTACCAGACCCGACTGCAATTAGGCTCTTGAGTGAAGGAATGATTAGAACTGACTAAGCTCCTATTGAAGTTGTGTCGACTGTCAACAATGGTTGAGATTGTTGAACTAGGAAGTGGCGTTGGAACTTTCAGTTTGGCAACTATGAGATACCTTTTTTCAATGGAAAAGAACTATTAGCTCAATTCTTTATCAACAAAAATAGTTGGGTATCTGGTCTATGAATATAAGTCACTATGGAAAAGATAGTGACCACCTGAGATTGATAATTGAAATACTCGGGGAATAGACAGTTGCTAGTTGCCAATTTTATAGTATTGCACAACAAAAATGGGATGGCATACATGGGAGTATTGGCAAAAAATTAAAAAAAAAATTGAAAACCATCCCTACATTACTGTAGTGGGGGAAGCAACATCGCTTTGATGCGAAAACGTTTTCCCGCCCCTCCGAGGCATCCGGCAATAATTCATCTGAAAATATCAGCTTTCAATGTTTATTTTTGAACATCACTATGTCAATCGGCACCACGTCAGTTTAAGTCTTCTCCTTGAATTGCACGAAACTGGTTTAAAAAAAGATATAGTCAAGGGATCCAATCGAGATGTCATAACAGGGTCTAAACTCACTAATTACATTAGATGAGTTGATGAAAATCTCTTGCGGAAACACTAAAAAACCGGATAACGATGAAGCATCCTGAAATCAACGTGGTTTTTCTCGATAAAATAAAACCCCAGCTATTCTCGGGTCTTGTGAGAACAGCGCTCATAGGTGGCATCACTAGACTTTGCCCATGGAGAGCGGGGCTTGCGTGAAAAACGTTAAACTGGGCTCAGAGCGCTCAAATTTGGTAGTAATACAGGAGACAGGATGAGAACACTTATGGTAGGGTGTAGGACAAGATTCCGTGAGCGTGGTTGTAGCGTGCACAGTCTGAGTGTAATCTTAGTGAATTTGCCCTGGGAACGAACCATCTCACTTAAACACACATAAACAGAACTCCGTTCATGACAGGCGCTCACGCAGTGTATCGGGTGTGTAGCGTGTGTGTTGGGCCGAAAATTGGTATGTCCTGATCTACAGTACAGAGATCCTAAGCTCGGAGGGGACGTAGACGACAGGCGATTCGATTTTTTATTTTCCATAGCCGATAGCGTAGTTTCAGCAACTCTTTAGTGCTTGTTCCATCGGGAAATTTTCATTCTTCGAAACCCTCTGGGGATTTTCAAACAGCACTTTTATGACCGGAATCACCATCAACGCCTAGTATTCCACGCGATGTACACGAATTACGCTGTGGGGCCTTTATTTTTATGTAACTGTCTTGCTTATCGAGCTCCTCACTCAGTGACCAATCTTTCGATGATAGGGTGAGCCCACGAGTGAGCATTGATGTAAGCCCACAGAATGTCACAGCGAATGATATGTCACTGAGAATCAACAATGTAGGCTGATTTGATTGCGTGACCGTAACAACATTAATTTCTGATAAAGCTCTGGAAAAAAGGTACACAGTTGTATGACGTGAATGCTAATTCCGCATTGAGATGTGGATTTCTGTGAGCTTTGGCAATAGTGCAGTTACCAGTTTCAAATGGAAGACCCTTCAAGATTGCTTTCCTCATCCGTTCATTAAGGTATTGGACGTGTTGTGATCCTTCAGGAAATAGCATTGCAGAGATGCAACAGAAGGATAAAAAGGACAGTTTCTGGCGTTAATCAATCCCGTCTGAGAGATGCGCCCCCGCACTCGACTCCCATTCAGAATCGTACTGGCGTAACGAGTGCGTATGTGGACAATGACTTGCGGTGGCCAGCCGACGTACGAGTCAGTGCTTTTATCCTCCCAGACGAGTCTGGTACCAATTAAGCGATCCCTGAGGGATGGAGGGCTTTGTTGGCCTAGGCGGACATCGATCCGGGATTTGAACCCCTGACTGTGCGTGTGACATAGTGCGCCACTTGCCACTTTATTCTCTGCTTACTGCACAGTGACTCCCACTTCCACAACTGCAGTTATTTCAAAGGCGACTTCGTCAACACTTTCTATACTTTCTGTTTCTTCAGACCGCAGATGGTTGCATACGGCTCAAAGCCACGGTTCACGATAAAATTGCCTGGTATACGAGGGGGCCGCAGACTTATCATGGGCAGATATCTCAGACCAGATACCTCAAGGCCATGATAAGTCTGCGGCCCCCTCGTATACCATACGCACGCTTAGCAGTTGAAAACCGACTTAGATAGGTTATTATACAGGCTCAAAGATAGTCCCGTGTGTGCGCGCGAACGAGTTTCAACGGCACTGTGGAGGCTGCACTGTAAGCGTGGGCGCATCTCACAGCATTGGCTTACTGTACAAGCTCTACAAAACCCCTTACAAAACTCAACCTTTCAGGGCGGAGTCCACAAGCCGAGGCAACGAGAGACGTCTGGCGACTACGACACCGAGCGGCGTCGACTACCCTACAACTTCTCATCCGATACCCATCATCTTGCACTCTCTAAGGGCGAAGCCCTCCCTGCGTAGAGCTGACTTATATCGTGTTGTAGTAGTAGTCTGTGTGTAACAGTTCCTTGCCCATTCTCGTTTATGCGTTTACCAGTTGGGCTACGCACGCTAATGCGCGCACCACATGCCCACTACCGCTTACCTACGACTTGTTAAAAGACCAATATGAACAGTATCGGTTCACTTCCCATTTGATAACTGTTTCCCCACCACGCTCACTTGACATTCGCACTCTTCGTTGTGCCTACGAAATCACTGGTCTATACATAGAGACAGTCGGACGCCCGGCCTACGCCGGGCCCACCTCCTTTTTATGATAGAGTTGTGATGAACGGCAAACAGCACATTGCTGAAAACACTGAATGATGCTTTTCGGAACATGAAGCTCGATAGAGGTACAATAGGGCATGCGAACGATATTCAAAATGTGCCGATGTCTATGCCTTTGATTAGAATCTGTCTGTCTTGATCTGTCGCTGTTGATGTTAAAAATAATGACCCATTGAAGATTTAAGTGGTAGGCACTCAATG
>UZAF01016762.1:41684-56933 GCA_900617895.1 Haemonchus placei
GGACAGACAGACGCGAGCGCTTTATATAAAGTAAGGATTGTGTCATGATGTAGCTTCGAGATAACAATCGGTCATCTTACCTCTTTACTCTGTATTGATGCTTTAAAGATGAACTCTATTAATCGGACGTCTCGCGTATCAGCCGCTCCACTGGGCGCGCTCGCTTACTGTACCATTTAGAAGAAGCCATTAAGGAAAATCGAAAAATTTTCGTGACCCATAGTGACAGCGAAAGGCAATTTTGGGCTTGATGTAGTCAGCTCTTTACGCGGTTGCAACAACTGAAAATTCGTCCGAATACACCTTCCATGCCACGTACAACCACTACTTTCACTACTTCTGAGGAGCCTTATTTTTTACGGAATCGACGAATTCTCTCGCCTCCTTCACCACCAATCACTACTCCCAGCCAATACTTGCCGCATTTCGACTAAAAAAGGAACCATAGAACCTTCGAAAACTGTGCCTTTAACTGCAAGAAAAGATACCTCGATGTATATGTATTATACATTTCTAAATCGAATGGAAAATCGTAGAATGGATTTATACACCTCTGGAACCAAAGTTGGTTTTCCGCTATAGTTAAAAGTCAATGACGAGGGTGAGTTTACAAACTTTAGCACGACGACAATAGCCGTATGTGCCATCTTTATGGGGAGTTTTCTTTCGTAAGGTATCAACACAACTTTTCGTGGAGAAAGGTGGAGGTTCCATTGTGGTTTGGGGTGCGTTATCAGAAAGAGAAGTGGGACTGCTTTATAATACTCGTAGGCTTGTGAAGGCACAAAGGCATATTCAACAAAATATTCAAAGCTGGAATCTACCCTTATACGCAGCTGATACTAATCTTGCCTTACCATGTCAAGGACTCGAAATACATCCCACCTGATCCTGAGTGCTGAGCTTTTTGAACCACTAGAAAATTAAGAATAAAAATTCCCTCCTCCTGACAAGAGGAAAAGGACGTCAGTAGACACAAAATACTTAATGACTGATGCGCGTGTCTAAATGTAAGCCTTCTTTCCCAGGGGTAAATCAAACTCGATTTCAGCTTTTACCGATTATGCCTGAATCGTTGTTCCCGAATGCCATCAATTTCATTTGATGCGCATTCAGGACTTCTCCTTTCCCATGCCACCATCATCTTACGGCATGTCCACGCCTAGTGAACGGAAGTGTGCCTTCTGTCGATTGTGCTACGTTGCTATCACGCATGACCCTTGCTTCTTCCAGAATACACCTAGCTGTAACTAACCAGAAACGATGATAAAATGAAGAGACTGCGAAACAACAGCATACCACAACTGATATTACAAAACTGAAGCATACTTGGATTACCCCTCGAATATTGCTATATCGTGGGTCTATCAACCGATCGTTGCTACCATCTATTAGTCCTCAACTGAATCTACGATCACTTAACGGATAAAAATATGATTCTTGGTATCACAATGAGCATGTGTTACCTAGCAATCAAAGATTTTTCGCTGATGAAGATATTAGTCCACTCCTCCCTCCGTTTTCTTCTGCCTCGCATTTCCTTGTCATGCACCTCTTTGGTGGACTTGTTCGAAGCAGAAGCAGGATATGGTATTAAATTGAGGACCCAACTTTCATCAACCCTTCCGCTCCCTAGGAAATTTCAAGCGACCATCAACGAATGTCTAAGCTCTTGCATCGCCGTCACCTGATGAAACTTGAAACACTGCGCGGCTATCATTGGAATCTTTTTCATCTTCATTCGTTGTTAGTGAAATAATCACCAGGATGCAAAACATTATACAGCATTTCAACGATTCAAATTCAGATCAACAAAGATCAAAATCGCATGTGTGACAGACTTGCGGGTTCCAAAATGGATGGTAGTACGAGTAAACTTATATCAAAATTATGTGGAATTGAAACATATACAAGGAAACTCAATAGTTAACAACAATCATATGCAGCAGATCAATAATCATACTTGCGCCACAGGCACGTCATCATTCCACCAGATATCACCACGCTCGGCTTTCTGTTCTCCTTCAGTCTCGCCGGCTGCAGCTACTGGTGCTGGAGGCTCGCTGGGCGGTTGTGACGACGCTGGTGTGGCGTTGAGATTCTCCCTTCCAGCTTCCGCTGACGGTAGTACACTGCCAGCCATATCAGGAAGAGCACCGTCGTTATCTGCCCTAGTACCGCCCACCTCCGGTAAAGCTCCATCATATTGGTTTTGCACATACGGATTCTGAGATGATAAGGGCGGCCCCAGACAATGCATATCTGGCTCAGCATAAACGGTATGCTTTCGAAACATCTGATATCTGGAAATAAGACTGTAAGATGTATGGAAAATTTTATACACATGTTTGTCGGCGAGTGCAACATGAAACCTGCCGAACACGGTTTCCCGCTCGGCTAACCGGAACAAGACCTTCGCGTCAACCTTGTTTCCACTCCAGCCCATCTCCTCCACACACACACACACATACAGATTATAGCTTTTCCAATTTCACGCACTCACTATTGCAACTACTGCATGTATAAAATAACGATGTAGTCAGTAACTATGCTCCGTGAATCTAATTTGAACCCTTCTCATTTTTTGTTTACATCATTACATTCTGTTATTATGAAGACTCCTCACTATTCTATACTCACCCCTTTATTAGATAAGTAAGATAAAAGGCCCCTCACTTCATTGGGCAATAGAAGGATCTTTGCAAGAACCGGATAATTCGATGAACGAAAGAACGAACGAAACAGAATCTTTATGAGTTTAGGAGGAGGAAGCACTAATCTCGACCAAAACTCAAATTCACCTTTCAGTTGTTGATATATGTGGGAATAAGAAAGCCCAGGACCCATAGTTCTGCTGAACCTCTAGAACATAACATAACATCATTCAATACTAACGAGCAGAACACCCAGTTTCTTTCAAGCCAAAGCAAACGCGTTTCACCGTTTCCTTTCAAACTGAAGTGAACACCTTTCAAATATAATATATAAATAAAATATAAGAAGGAAGAATCATAGGTAGAACGTTGGACACACTACATTCATAAGGCACAAGGCCTAACAAAAAACTATTACTTTATCACCTTCAACAAGGTGTAGTAGTTTGCTTTAGCTGACACTCCCTGAAGTATGAGATAAAAATAGAGCGGCTTCTGCCATAGAGACTCACCTATCTGTCTTTTTCCAGAAGTAGTAATATTCAACGAGCTCTCCTACTCGTCTATATGGTAACTAAAATGAAAATAATTGGACTGCTTCCAACTTGCTGAAAATCACGTAATGCAGTCTTTATTTTATTCAACTTAAAGCTGACTTAAAGCTGAGATGACAAAAGTCATTGCCTTCTAATATTATGTGAAATGAGCAGATATAGAGTAAAACTACTACGTTCATGGTAATGTTATTAAACGAAGTAAACTTTCGCTGCTGTAACACTCAGAAAATACTTCTGCAAAATAATCCTCAGTTTTACTTAGAAATCGATACGGTTCAGCGCCCAGCTCATCTGAAGGGGTATTAGACGTCGAATGCTCCTCATTAGTAAATGTTCATGAAGTCCTTAACAATCGGTTCTCAAAAGGTTATGCGTAGGATTTCCCAAATGACTTAAGATTGGTGAGTAGTAATCTAGCACTAATTTACTCAAGTTGTTCTCAGCTTTAACAAATATATAATTTGAACTATAATTTCAATTAGCTTTACTGAAGTGAAGTCACTTACAAGTCTCTTCTGTATGGCGGAGAAGTTCTTGCCGTACATCGTGATACCTCTCTCAAACAAATCTCGCTCAGACAAATCCCACTGCAAAGCGCCTTGACGAACAGTGCGGAATGGTTGGTTCACTCGAGAAAACGGAAACGCTGCCTGAAGATGGCATCACAAGTAAAAATGATTGAAAGGCCGGACATCAACGATTTGAAAAAATGGGTGGACCGTGGATTGCAGCTGATTGTGAGGAAATTTGTGGTCAGCTCAAGATTTTTTAGGACTGAAAGTCCAAACTGTGGATTACGTGTAACTTTATCAGGAAACTTGCAATGTAAAGCAAAAAATCCGACGCGCGTGTATTTCCCAACAATACAAGTGATTTTTTGTTATAGAACACCGGTGGCTTCAAGCGAGCATGATGTCTACATGTCCAGCAGAACCCTACAGCTCTCAAAGAAGCAAATGAATAGTAGGATCAAAGTTTACTTTAGTAAGTTAAAGACACTGCTCACGGTAATTTTGCGGTTCCACTTTCAAGTCGTAAAGCGTGAATGTTGGTTGGGAACACTGCATCGGTGGCGAAGAAAGCGAGAAAATCCTTCTATTGGGCTTCCTAATAGTAAGGAAAGTAGAAGTTGTACGAAATAAACTGTCGGAAATGGCATGGAAAGTGTATTTGGGTGGGATTTCAGTTGTTTCAATTGCGTGAAAAGCTCATTACCTCAGGCCAGAATCTTCCAAAACTGTCTCTCACTGTGGGTCATGACAAGTTGTTGAACTTGCTATATGGGTGTCCCTTGGGAAAGTACACTTCACGATGCCGTGAAACCTACCCGCCTTTGGTGTGGCACACACCCGATACAATCTTTGAGCCCTTATAAACCATTTCCATGTTTATAAGGAAAGTGCCACAAATGTTATACGAAGAGGCCACAGATTTATCCTATGGGAAAATCTCAGAAGCCATTTTTATCGTGAACTGTGCCTTTAAGGAAGCAACAAAAGAGCTCCACTGGCAGAAGATGGAAGGTTTCGCGTAGAAATGCAGAAACGACCCATACATTTTGGGACTAAATGAGAATATTTTGGTCCCTATATGTGAACATGTTCTGTTATTATGAATATCCACATCACCTCGAAATGAAAGGGGAATTTAGTCTTCATTCATTGGGTGAGCCCGTGATTACACAATTTTCCACTAATCACAATCACGAGCTCTCGAAGGAGAACTTATCTATAAGACCGTCCTCGATCTGCCGAACGTCTTTACTGATGAAAGAATTGCAGTCTTAGAGCCATACATGTTGAAAATGTGTATTTTCCAGACGATGTGGGAACAATGCATTCAAAACTTGGAACACTCACCTTCGCTTTTTCAGTATCGTAACGGTGCCTATACAATGCACAGAGCGCGTCTTCATCGTCTCTCGTCTGAAGAGCAGAGGTATCAGGAAGAGATTGGTATGTAAGGAAGGCAAGTAGGCAAAACAATATATCAAAATAGAACTCACTACAGAAAAACGATCAGAAAATGTTTGACCATGCGCTTCTCTCAATTCAACAATGTCAGTTAAAAATCGATTTATATCGACCTCTGACAATTCATCCGTCGGCATCCACAATGCTCCACCCGGTACCGGGTTGGGTAGTGCCGGTAGATCGTTGTCATTATCACTCGACCCTACAGACTCTTCGTCGTTCATGCTTTCAGGAACTGCTGCTTGATAACGGCCTGCATCAACACGAACCTGTAACGGACAAGATGAATATGCTTAAAATTGCTGCACAATTTTAAATGCTTATCTTGTTAACCTGAAAATTGAGAAAGTCTCCCAATGTCGTCATAACAACGACAACATTAGCACTAATTCTAGAATTCAAAAAAAAAACTAACGTCCTTCTTCCACGGATCTGGCGGCGCATAGTCTCTATCATCTGAATCGTCCCCTTCGTCAAGCTCGTCATATGGAAGGTGGAAAAACTCCCCACTCTCACTAGCTTCTACATCGACCGTTTCGCATTCACCATCACCACCTTCACCAACGGCGCCTGCATCCGAGCTACTGTCACACTGGAAATAAATTATAAAAAATTTCTAATTTGATCTTAAAAAAAACTTTTCAAACTTTTTTTGAGCAAGACTATGTGTAGGAGGAGGCAAAGCACAATCACAACAGCGCTATCAGGAGAGGTAAACATAGTCCTAATGCTGAGATAAATAAGTGCGAAAAAAGACGGTGTGTGTAAGAGTAAAAGTTCTGTACGAGTGAGGGCTTAATTCTCTCCCAATAAGTTCTTACAGATAATACGTATATTACGGTATGCAAACATTATATTCCACTACTGAAAAATATCACAATCACTAATGCAGTGCATACAGTGTAATGAATAAAAATGAAATAAATAACTCTAAAATCAAATTGCTTGTTAAGAAGGCTGATGACTTTTTTTTTTACAAAAAAAGCACATATATACTGAATAACTTTATTGTATGGATAAAAACCACGTCTGGATAAATCAAATAAAACGAATCAGTATATAAGGCTGTTCTCTAGGTCACAATTGCGATCACAGAGGCAAAATGAGGAAACCAGCCTTACTTTACCACGACTACACATCCTATGCAGTGCCAAAACGGAAACAACCTTAACACGCGCTAGTCAATTTGTCGGTGGTGTGCCAAAAGTGACTCGAAATCGGTATTCCAACCGCAAAACCAAGAAAATCCTGTTAAACAAAAGTATCGTATCATCTGTAAGTGATTTAGCCAGAACTGTGTAAGCCGTCATCTTCCATAAGTGGTGCGCGGCAATGAAGTATGCGCGCACAACATCAACAGCGCATTGAAGGGATGAACACTACTATCATCACTACCGTCCACCACTGGGTAGCTCGCTTCGTAAAAGGAGACACGGGCTTTGAAGGGAAAGCTCAATCGAGACGGCCTCACACGGACAGGAAGAATCCGCCGTTCTCAAGGCTCTCAAACCATTCGGAGGCTAGCACCGTCCCTTGACACAAGGTTCGGGTGTACTTAGTTCAAAGCCGTTGACCGTCTCCAGCCCATTGGCTACCGAAAAGTGCTGACTCGGTGAATCCCTCATATCTTGACGGATGATATGCGATACACCCAGGCATCCAATGTCAATCGTCCGTTTCGCTTCCATCGTAAGAAGTTTTTAGAATACCCGATTAACGGATATGAGAGTTGGTTCTTACACCACCTCTAAAAAGCGATGCCTAAGGTAGAGGAGCCGCATATGCAAATAAAGTCAGTTATGTACCCCCAGAATTCTCTTCCATGGCGCTTCTGAGATTGGAGGGGATGCTTTAATATGAACTGCTAACGCAAAGACACATGGTCACCTCTTCCGTGAACAGTATTCACCTTCGAAAGCCCCAAAAAGCAATCCGCGAAATATGGCCTAGACTAGCTTCAATGAGCCTCGCTCATCGCAACGCCCCACCCCATATAGCTGAAAACGTCCAACATAAGATTTTAGAGCTAGGCTGGTGAAACGTACCCCATCCAAAAATGGAGAAGGAGAAAGTGGAAACTTTGTCAAGGTTGTTTGACCAACCTAATCCTTTGTATTCCTTACTATATAAAATTCAAGTATGCAGGAAAAAAAAACCAAATCCACGGTGCCAATGGACGAATAACTTGAGGGTGGAATTATAAAGAAAAAATGAAAAGTACGCATTGACTCCAGAAGGACACGAAGCAATTAAAATTTCATTACAAACCTCTGCTTCCGCGCTTTCGTCATCATCGCCATACAATGAGTAACCGTATCTTCGTCTCAGCTCTTCAATATCCATCGAACCTTCATCCTCTAGTTCTGCAAAAAAACTTTACTTTGCTCAACTTTGAACTTCGCGCTCTCGAGTAGGACCTGAGGAAAAACTCTGCTACACTGGAAGGAACTCCGAAAACCTCTAGCACACAACTACCACTAACTTGCTTTCTTCTATACCGTACCACTTCCCAACTACATATATTTACTTGGAAGAGATAACCACATGCAAAAAGCAGTGGCAAACATATGCTGACAAAATAGGAGGAATATCCACTTTTTNTTTTTGAGGAGTAGTGTGTCAGTAAACAAGGGATTAATGGAAGTAATAGAAAAAAATCTTT
Organism: Haemonchus placei; assembly: GCA_900617895.1. NCBI lineage: Eukaryota > Metazoa > Nematoda > Chromadorea > Rhabditida > Trichostrongylidae > Haemonchus > Haemonchus placei. The sequence goes on from UZAF01016762.1 coordinate 49,531, forward strand.
GCAGCAGGAAACATGACTACGCGAACTATTTCTGAAAAACATTTGGATGGAAGGAAACGTTTCATGTCGCGTGAAGCCAAAGCAACGTCCTGCACAGAACAATTTCTCGTTTTATCCATGTAGTAGGAATCAACATGTCACGATTTTGCAAACGAAGGTATAGCTTTCCGAAGGCTCGGAATTTCACCAACTTAACAGATAAAGATTCACCTCTGAGTTCTTCTGAGTAATCAACTCCACCTTCCAGCAATTCCTCTTCATCGAGGGTTCCTGCAATATCAGAATTCTGCAAAGGTAGAGCGTGTATCATTCATAAGGAAAATGTAATACATATTCATCTTTTATTTCCTCGCAAAATAAGTTGGTAATCGATCTTATTAAAAAAAGCCCTTTGAGCAAAAACGAGAGCTGTGGAGGTTGTGTGTTGAGATCCAGCAGTTCCTAAATATAATGCAGGTGAAGCAGTTACCGGGCTCTGCAACCTTTACATAAGTTACTCGGTTAATCGTAACATTGCTTCGTGAAGAAAATGATGATCTCCTTGGAGCTGAACAGATGGTTTCTGTGGTTGATACAAAGCTCCCTTTTATCCATGACCCTCCATCGACTAATAGATATGAGACGATGAGTTCTTTCTTGGGTAGGTCAGCACAAACATAGGAATTGAAGGTGAAGCCGATAACAAATCCGAAGAAATCATTATTGTTAAGGTGTAAAAATTTTGGTCCCATTATCACAAAACAAGCTAGGTGTCGAAAAGAAACTCCTACTGCTAATCAATCACCTTAGTGCTGAAAATGACAAAATAAACGAGGCCAGAGGTTATGAGAGGAATAAAATCCAAGAAACACTGAACATAAAAAAGAAGGAAACAAGGAAATAAATAAGCAGGATGAATAATTTTGCAATCCCATGGTAAAGACGTCGGAGCAAATGTGATCAAGTTCACTTACATCGTACTATAAAAGCAAATTGCGTTAATCAACCTGATACAGGCACTACGTGTACATATATGGTAATGATTCCACAGTTAAGGATCTTGAACACGATATCAGCTAATCTAGCTTTACTAGTGATAAATGCCGGATGGGAAATGAGAAAAGGCATTTAACTAGGGCCTTAGAGGAATGGCCTTCGTTCTTAGCAACAATTTACAAAAGCATGTCATATTAAGATTCTGGTTGGAGTTCTTATTTATGAGTAATATTTCGTAAAATATGAGAAATGCAAGAGGAGGTCGCAATTCCTTGAAAACAACACCATTAAAGACCCCCCCCCCCGTGTCGTAGTTTCTGTCAAATATAAGTTAGAAAAAAGAAAAAATGTGAATAAAAGTACAGCAACGTTCTGTTCGAAATTTCTCTTGATCTTGACTTTTTTATGAGACTCAGGAATCACAAGTGATTTCACCAGACTGATTTACACATTATTATTATGGGAATGGAACGACTAGATAAGAACGATTAAATCATTTGATTGATCAAAGAAACCTAGTACATCGGGCTTAAAAGAGAAAGGATAGGTGAAACCCCATTTTTAAAGTAACGTTAAAGAGGAACATACCTTCAAAATCTTCTCCATTGTCCTCACCTTCTACAAAATCATCGTCACAGTCATACGAAGAAGCTGTGCGCGAATGCTCTTCATCGGCCATCAAGGACCGAATCCTGAAAGAAATCAGAATGAACCGCGCCTATTTGAAGAGCACTATGAAGCGAACTAATAAAAAATTTTTAAAAGCCAAACAGCTAGAAACAAGAGAATTAATGTTCAATGTCAAACAATATATCGTAACGTGATAAACTAACTTCAAAAAAGCGACACCTTACTAGAACTTGACAAATGCTTTTCACTTCACCTAACGATTAAGCTTTAGAGCTTTAAGAGGTTGGAAACTGATTCGGAAAAGACCACTCCGGCTTACAAATGCTTCCGTCGTTACGAGGAAAGGAACTACCCCTTTGATTTCGATTAGAAAATTATATCTACATGTCATAGAAATTGACAACAAGTTGTCAAACGATGAGTCCATTCAGCTTTAAAGCAATGAAATGGGAAACCTTTGGAATGTCTTCCCCATCTATTACTGAAAGCATGATAAGTTGCTTAATAAAAGCTTAAGAAATGGTAATTACTACGATTTCAAAGCCAGGCTTTCCAGCAATGTTCCCCAACATCCAAATGGGCTTGTGGAGTACTGAAAACCCCATAAAACCTCCCAGAAGAAGGAAAATCCCTTTTACAAGCCCCTTCCTCAAAAAGATATGATGACGTCATTCCAAACGAAATGTCACGAGAGCGTCGCGAACTGAAGGGAAAGCGCACGCGGCGGCATGTGCGGCGACAGCGGCGGCAGCGCGAGCTTGCGCCGCCCCTCGAAATCGATCGAGCGGCGGTCGCGCGGGGCTCGTTGGCGTCTTCGGCGTCGTTGTCGATGGTTGTCTTCTGAATCCCAAGGTCGTCTTCTGAAATTCGTGATCCTTCGCGAACACTAAGGCGACATTCACCCCTATCGGTTGCACCCAGGGCGGAGCCTAAGAAACGAAGACGGCTTTTCCGGCTAATGAGGGCTTAGGCTGCGGCGACCATTTTTCAAGTCCGTAGGTTATTCCGAAACACTGGAATTCGTTAGGAATGATCGTTTCTTGTAAATGAAGATGACTACTCTGAATCTTTCAAGGATGTCAAGGTTTCGTAGAGGAAGTGGTGTAGTCTTGCGGAACTGGGAAAAGACAAGAGCGAGGAACAAGGTTGGTGGGATCCTACGTTTCCACTCCTGAAGTAACCGCTAATCTGGTCTTTGTTCTTAACCTACAGGTTTTCTTGAATACTCGAAATAAACTCGACTTTTCGTAGCACTGGAGAAGTTTGGCTGGTTTGGTTCAGTGATCGAACTTTAGGTGCACGTGGGGATTGTAAAGCCGTGCACACAGTCAGAACGAAGTGGAAGGTTCACTAGATTATTACGGGATGAAATCTTCAGTCAAGTCTTTCTTGGTGTAGGAGATATATCGGAATTGAATGGGTTTAAGAAATCTCTTCAGTCATATAGGCACACACATCAGGCAGAGCCTCCGAGTTGGGAGAGTGGGAGGGCATTTGCTATGTTCTTATTCCTAAAAAGAAATTCTACGATAAGAAGTTCAATGCCTTTTTGAGGAAAAGGTTGCAAGGAGAGCTCATAGCCGCTGTGAGAGGTGGGCAGTTGGTCCGGTCAGAGCAATTGACCTTGTTGAGATTTACCTTTTTCACTGGCTTGTCAAGCGATTTTGATGGAAACGTAGTTGGTGGGAAGACGGGGAGAGGGAGGGAAGGGGAGAGGGCTTGCAGAACAGTGTCTGTATAACAAGAAATGTCAGTATAACATGAAATTCAAGAAATTAACATGGTGCTACGTGTCAACCCATGCTATGCTAGCACTGTATCGCAGTCGAAGGGCCGGGTGAGCAGGTACAGGTTTTAGCCAGAAAGATGTAGTTTTTTTAAAAAAAAACGTCAAAGTAGGAGCAGGAGGTGGGTGAGATGGTTTTCTTACGCCAAAAGCATAAAGTTTTCCCGGTGCTCCTTCTTGAGTGCCCCTGGTATAACATGGAGTAACGCCTAGCATCTCGTCCACACCCTATTATATATAGCGCGCTGTGCGTATGTTTGTGCTTGTGTTTGACAGCAAATTCATAACCCCGGCTCCCGTAGACCTAGAGAGTTCAAATTCAGTAGGAGGGCAGGACGGACTTTCGCCCCCAGAGGGGGGGGGGAGTCGGTACTGCCATCTGCCATAAGTGTTTCCATTGAGCGCGAGCGCTAAATAAATGTTTGAGTGGAAATTCATATTTCCGGTTCCCGTGGACCTAGAACATTCTTATTTTGTATGAGTACAGGTGGCAGAATATGACTCTGGTGATAGGTGGCAGGACTAGACTCCGCCCACTGGGGCGGGGCTTGCAAAAAACTCAAACTGGACCGAGGGCGCTAAAATTCGGTAGGAGTACAGGGGCAAGGTGGGAAAACTGTATATTTGTGGCAGGACTAGGCTCCATCCTCAAAAGGCGGAGCTTGCGCAGAAATGTCAAATTGGACCTAAAGCGCTAAAATTTGGTAGGTGTTGGGGCATCTGTGATCTAATGTTAGTAGGGTAATTCTTGTATAGTACTGATCTGCCTGGCTTGACAAAAAGATTTGGGGGGACCAACGAAGGACACAGCAACTCGTGATCAAGATCACGGTTTCAAAGACAACGCCTCCATCGTCGGGATGCCAGAAGACTATCTGTGAAGAAACTGCTGCAGATGATGGCCGGTCAACAGACGCTCCACGTATACCTGCTCCAGAAGATGGCAACGCCAACAATCGCTTCGCATGAGGATCTCGAGAAGAATCGAAAAATTCTTGTGCTATGCTGATCAATACGACTGCTTCAATCTACGGTTCACCTGCACCAGGACACCTTCAAGGTCGTCTGCCAAGGGATGGGATGGGAGAAGCGAGGAAGGCACGCTTTCTCGTCTCTGCCCTAGAGGCTGCAAGACACACCCGCATCGCACGCCACATCCTACCATCAGCCAAGTGACTTGAATTGGACGGATACTGTTGAAACACTGAAGACGCTATTTAGTATCAAGAGGCATCTTTCGTCGTCGTTCCGAATCCGAAATTACAGCGAGGACATTGACAACTTCGTCAACTTACTCAAGGCTCGCGATCTGAAAGCCAACTTCAACGACATCAGGCAGTATACGTAAAATGCCTAGCCCTAGTGTTCGCCTTTCCGGCTCCGGTGCTGGCCGACTATCGCGTTCGCTTCCTTCGCAAGCTGGGCGAAGGTGAGAAGATACTGCCGATGATTAAGCCAAGGAGTACCACGCGTGGAAGTCGGTCAAAGACGACTCCAAAATCGTCGAAGCTGTCAACTCAACGGAAATTCACACCGTTTGGAGAAGAAAGGAGCAGCGCCTTCCCACCCCTATCGAGCCTTGACATCTGCGATCACTGTGTTCGATCCGCTAACAGCAACACTGGAGGAAGATTTGCCCACAAAACCGCAACGACACCAGTGCCGCTGAGGAATCAAGGACTGCGCCACGACGTCGCGCCAAGCAGCCATTACCGCGCCCATGGTACCAACGAGCCATACAGGAGATATCTAAAAGTACCTGGAAGTTCACATCAATGAACGCATCTCTCCCTCCAGTTGGACATCTCTCGTACATGCAATGGATGGATGCAGCTTGCAGCCCTTGTCTGCAGAAGACCTCATATGCCTTCGAGGGAGTCAATGGTCTACCGTCGTCAAACCACGGAAGATTTGACAACGATTTCGTGGCAATAGACAACCAAGAAGAGGGTCATCCTGGAAAAGACGTCTGCAACTTCTACTACGACAACAACCTTCTTGGCATTACACGGATCGAGTAAATCTCGGACTTAAGCTCAGTCTTGTGAGATTTCTTACCCAAAAGGTGCAGAAGCTCGATTACGACGCAATCCGAAACAAGACGACCGCCACTGCGCACCACTTCATGGATGTCTTGAAACCGGAAATTGACCGCTCTTCCAAAACCAAGGCGACGCTCTACCTCAAGCCCGATACTCAGCTGATTTTCATCAGAAAAGACGGGTTCTCTACGCGTCTGTACCTCTTTTCGACTGGCCGACTCGTAGCACAGAACGTCTTCTCTGCCGTCGACCATTCGCAATGAGCTGCGTCAATCGTCGTTGTGAGAATGGCCAATGGATTCGTCCAATTTTGCGCCGACTTCTCGACTGGACTCCGTGACGCACTACTGTTGCACCGTCACCCATTGCCAACCGCAAAGGGCTTCACTAAGCTCAATGGGGAAATTGTTTTCTCCCATATCTACTTCGCTGACATCTATCTTCAGGCCGAACGACGACTCTAAGGAGCTCCTCACAATTAACACGCATGGAGGACTCTACCGCTGCAATCGCTTGCCCTTTGGATTCAATTCAACACTTGGCATCTTCCAGCAGATTATTGACTCCATGATCTCTGCATCTTTTTAGTCAGCGGAGCTGCTACCTACCTCGACGACGGAATCGTCATCGCCCTATACTCTCCGAGCACAAGTGGAACCTGGGAGCCCTCTTTGCAAGGATATCCCAGTTGACAGATTAATTCTGCTACGTCTATACAATGCATATTTACTACCACACGTTAATCACTGTTCCCAAATGTAGAGGCCATCGCACAAAAAGGATGTACTCAAACTTGAAAAAGTTCAGAGAATGTTCACTTCACTCTTGTTCCGTATACCCAGATTTATCCGGGGGTAGCTTGTCAAGTTATGAAGAACGTTTGCGGCGCCTCAACATGATGACTTTGAAAAGAAGACGTGTCATAGCAGACCTTGTTTTTTCCTTTTGGCTCCTACGCATGGAAATAAGATTGATAGCAAGTAAGTGCTGGATTTATTGGTCGACTAGTGTAAGGTCAGTCGGTTTCAATCTGCACTACAGGAGTTTGGGTAGGAGAAGTCGAGGTCACTTGCACAACTTTGTACTCTGTCGCGGCGCGAGATGGATGCAATTGTTGCCTTCCGGAGTGCTTTTTGCTGAAAACAGTCATATGCTTAGAAATAGATTGAGAAAAAATCGATTTGCTGGAACTGTTGGGTCTATAGGACTCTTATTGATACTTCGATGTACTCGTTATTCTAGTTAGTTATTTCTTCTTGAAAAGTATTTCATCTCCGAAGATTTCCTGCCCTGCATGACCTGTGAAGATGAAAAATGATAATGAAATGAAAGATGATAATAACGCTTACGATTAATGATAAAATTGTTTCACACTCTAGATGTCAAAGTGCATCCTATAATCTCATTTTCTTCTATTTTATGCTGGATGTTACGTATCTGGGAAACTTCTCTCTGGGCAGATGTGTAATCATCGCCTCTCCACTCTCGATCGCTTTGGCGACGCCTTCTCCCTTTCTACAATTAACTGCAGTGGTTTGAGGTTCGAGTGAATAGTTGAGCATTTTTCTCTACCCAGTAATGATGTTGGAGCCACCAGCGGCATCAGTGAAAGCATACCATCTTTTCTTTTATTTCTTCCCAATACTATTTACATGCAAGTATGACATCTAGTGTGTGTGAAGCCCTCTAATTGCACGGTTTCAGTTTTGACGGCTTTTCTGTGTTTCTGTGTATTGTTTCTGTGTTAGGCTTTCGCGGTAATACGCGATTTTTGATGATTTTCTCATTAAATCAATCAATCTTGACCATGACTCATAACACATGAAAAGTGACTTGGTTTTAGTTGCCAGGGTGAAAACATGGTACAATGGTGGCTAAGGACCACACAAGTGCAACTACGAGTCAAACAAAGAAGCTGCCATGGTCCAGTCAATTCGACAGTCATCAGTCATGTATCCCACGACCTAGCT
>UZAF01016763.1:2435-23661 GCA_900617895.1 Haemonchus placei
AAATGAATGCGAAAAGAAAAACAACAGAACGGGCTTACCGCGGTGCTTCTCCCTCCTAAAGCTTAGTTAAACCTGGCATGTCCCTAATATAACACGGCATAACACGTTTTATTGAGTTCATTTTTTGTTGTAGTAACATTGTGATATTGTGTAGGTGCTCCCCCCCCCCTCCTCCCCCACCCTCCCAAACCATATATATTTTCACCAAAAAGTGCACCAGAGAGTGGTAGGGTCCACGGTGTTGGACTGCGAGTGGATCCGATCAGAAAAGAGTTCAGGACAGGACGTTCATGCAAGCAGCCCTGTCAATCTGAGAGAGCAGGGCCTGCGATGAGGCGGGCATGTGCTGACAATTAGTGGGCTACAGATTCACCCGATAATGGGGGCAGTGGAATTCGAAGCTCAAAGTAAGCGACCACGAGGTGCCCGAAGGTAGATGAATTAAGGGACTAGTCGAAACGCAAAAGATGCCGTAGATAAAAAGAAGTGAAGAGAAGAACAGCGAACAAACAGCTGACGAGAACAGCGAATCGTACGACGGTGAGAGATCAACCCCACGGGGAAAAGCAAGGTGAAGAAGAGAAGGATGCTCTGCCTGAAACTTCGATGCCGTATTTGAATTCTCAACAGGAAAACATAATGAAAAGGAGTTGACACGGAGACCAACTCGAGCCCAGGGAAAGGTGCATACTCCTCGAAACGTATAGACAGGTGATAGAAAAATTATTCAGTAATTGGTAGGGCTGACAGCGTGCTTTATATGCAAAAGCTGAGGATGATGAGTCCAAAGAAAACCCGATCATCAATGGACCCTTGAGTTTTTTGACTATGTGGCGCTGAACTTTACCCCCACCTTAGTTATCAGGTGTCACTCAAATCAGACGAAGGTTATGGAGAGTCGAACAGACTATCTCCCTTCTCGAATCACCAATAAATTTCAGGGGTTTGAAATTGCTTTACAATTTTTCATGTCACAACCGCTACAGTTTCATAAAGGACATCAGCCACCTCAAATATGCATGAGGGTCCAATATGAAGATGTTACACAGTGTGGTGATATAACATATTTGGAGGGACCCTTGATAGCCAGAAAAACAGTTTTGAAAAGAAATCTTTTTGATTATTGACTTTGAGTTGAGTTATCTAAAAAATGTCGCTGACCAATCTGCTACTGCAGCACATGCAAGTCGATGTTTTACCTTGACTAAAGCTTCTGGAGTGAGACACTTCATCAGAGGGATTCAAGAGACTCAGACAGGGTGCTTCCTTCCTCATCGTCCTAATAGACCTTTCACTCATTGATGGCTTAAGTAGCTTTACTGTAGAAATGCATACTAGGACGGTGCTGCTGGCGGACTGTTATTTTCCATGTAGTCCAAGATATTCTCTCCAGAAATTCCTTGGCAGTTCAAAATTTGATAAGATACAACAGACCAACGCTGAAACTATCTTCTCCTACAATGCAACAGCCCTTTAACTGAGGGATTTTAGACTACTTTCCATTTCCTGATCCAACGTCTGAACCCCTACCTTTTCTGAGGTGTTCAGACCATCATTGGTTGCAGTTGAAAGTGTGGGATAGGCACTCTACCTTCGGGACGGGAGCATACATTCCCCAGTAAGAGTCTTCCTTCTGTTACATGTATTATTTCTCAGCCACAGTACCTACTGGCGCTTTTTACTTTGAGTCTTTCCTAAAAAAAGCTCAGTTTTTTTCCAAACCATCACAAATTGCGATGCACTTCCGAATTGCTCGCTTTCTCCTAAGAATGAATTCTTTGACGGATCAATTGTTCACATTCATTCAGGTTTTTGAAAGTAATGGTGGGATAACTGAGAGACAGGAAGGTAAACAGTGAAACGGACGCACAGGCAGACTCATAGAAAGCCAAACAAATAAATCGAAAACCAGGTAGACTTCTGGGAGGAAGAGAAAAAGAAAGAAACAGTCTCCCAGGGAGGGTATTACGCTTTATGTATACTATATACTATACATAGCTGAAACTGAAGACTGTAAATATACCTTCGGCCCCATGAGCACCTGATCGCCGGTCCCTCACCCCCCGATCTCCTAGTAGCCTAAACGCAAAGAAAGCTTTTGTGAGTGACCCTTTGTCGGCANGTAGGGGATGATTTCTAGTGAGTAAGAAGACGGTCTACGAAGCTTTGGTCTAGCCAAGAGGTGCATCTTGCCACAACTTTCAATAAGTTTCAATAGCGGAATGGTCAGATTCGAGAAGGGAAAGAAATATGCAGGTAGGTGTTGTGTATGGGTAGACAGTTCAGCTATTATTGGGTCCCGTGAAATCTTTCACGAAATCCTGGAAGAACTATAGATCATCGCACGATTTTCGTCAGACACCTCCCGTACAACACAATATATGACCAGTGGAACACTTGTTAAGCTGGTGGTGCCATATGTGGACAATACGTGCAACAAGCTGGACCAGAAGCAGAACAAAAAAGCAAGGGTGACGTACGGAGGTGACTGTGCAAGAGCTGGGAACCTGAAGTGTTCCTCACATTTCGAATAGCGGTGCAATAGACAGCTGGCAGGTAAGAGGAGCGATGTCCTTTGCAGTATACTCACGTGTTCCGTAAGATTGACACTTCTTCACCTCGTGAGTTCCTCTTTGAAAGTTGTACAGCACATGCTGGCCCTGACAGCAGAATGTGCTGAGGAATGCATCAGGTACATTCTCGTTGGATCTCCGATTCCTGCCTTTCCATCTGCCATGCCTTCATACTTGCACTCAGCTTATGATTTCCCATGTTCATCACTGCACGACAACCGTGCTCACCATCAGTCTCATGACAAGGAATCCTCAGTGGAGGGAGGAGGCGCCTAGAAATTTCAAGACTTCAGTGCTGAAGGAATAGCGCTTGTATTCGTGGGAGAGGGGAAGGTTAAAGAGCAAGTATGGAGACGATCTCATGTATCGAGCTTAAGATGTAAGAGAATTGGGCAAATTACATTTTGAAGGATGAAGTCTTCCGACGTTCATCTATTCCGATCTCGGATGCCCTTCTGCCCTCGATTTCCATTCAGGATCGTAGTGGCGGTTTGAATATGTAGTCTATGACTTGCGGATTCTAGTAGTAAGCGAGTCTGTGTTTTTACTCATCCAGACAAGTATGCTACCGATTGCTCGACCCCAGAGAGATGGAAAGCATGGTTACCCTGGGTTGATCTGATACGGGGTCCCATACTCGGGCTATGCGCATGATAGTGCACAACTTGACAGTGCACCATCTCTGCTCAAAGCACACAATACTACATCCGATTCTTGCTTGAAGCGAATCTATGAAGATCTCCCTTTTCGAGAAATAGATTTCTCAATTGCTTTGCAGACTTGCCAGAGACACGGCGCATTCCCTAAGAAGAAATATGGCACCCTGTGACTGGCAACCTCGCAAAGCAGGTGCTTATTCCATTGAAGTGTGCAGATTGGCACTGAGCAGTATAGTTGATATATATTTTCATATTTTTCATCACAAACAAATAATGGTGAATATAAAAGTCGAAAAGAAAACTAAATTTGTCTCGAGAACCCTTGTATCTCTTCCCCTAACTGTGCTAGGACTTCATTAAAGGCACAACTCAGAATAATTTTGACGTACTAGTTGCAAAATGAAAGACTGAAATGTTAGTGGAGAAAAGNGCAGCGATAAAGGCAAAAAATCTCGCCGGCTTTGTAGTGAAGATAAGGTCTCCTAAAAGTGGTGATTAAAGGTTGTAGGGGATTACCATGACGGAAGTGGCTTGGAAGAGGTGTTGGACGAGATTTCAGTTGTTGCGTTAAGAGCTACATACATTAAGCAGAAATTTTCAAAACTGCCTTCCGTTTTCGTCATAGGCCATGAGTAGTTTTCCAGAAACGGCGCTCCCGAAAATTGACAAAGAAGTGTGAAAAAACTTCACTCTAAAGAATGATTGTAATTTTTAAATTTTGGATTCATCGAGGGGAAAGTTTTGATCTCGTGGCTATGGGAAAAACTTAAGTATTCTTCTAGGTTTCAACCCCTCTGACTCACAATGAAGGTGGTCAACCTATTCCCGTCCACCGACCTCACCGAATCGCATGAGGAGTCATGCAACAGCATAGCTATATGCTTGAAACTGGTTCCTGTCTGTTTGCAACCACGGAATAGTTGTTATACTGTACACTTGTAAAATGAGCAAAGTATCGAAAAATATTCTATGACCCTCAAATACCTGAAATGGCTTATTTTTGATTGCCCATCCCTTTTTACATTACTAAATGGTGGAAGAAAAAGAAGGGCGTGGTTGCACTCATAGAAGGGGCGAACAGTTGCAAACAAGCACTGAGCCGGCTCTGCAAAGTATGTCCTTGGACTCCCATAAGTTGGAAATGATTTCACTTCGAAGCGGATGATTGAAAAACGACCAGTGTCCCACTCCTTTTCAACAAAAATTCTTTTTCAACAGCGTTGTGGTTACTATCATGCGATGTACAGTAGGTAGTAAAACCGCCATTTCGTGGATACTTTACGGTGTTATTTGGACAGAGACCTACGCTACGAGTTATTCGCATTTTCTTTTTTTCGAGTTATTTTCAAAAGGCTGAGAGGAATTAAACCGACTGGAAAGGAGATTATCCGCCTTACATCTTGCTACAAACGACTTTCTTAGTTATTAGCTTAGTGAGGGCTTGAGGGGCTAGTGTTCAAGATGTTCCCTGCCATATGAGTGGCTCTTAAACCGAATCTCGCCGAAATTCGCCAAGACCTTTCAATCAGCTGATTATTTTCATACTTATTCCATCCAGTAAAGGCCTTAACTTGTACATGAGTGGGCTCCAGTAGCTTATCGAACAATCTTAACTTGCATTCAAAGAGCCACTCGATCGCCACAAGATGTCGAATACGTGAAGCACTGCAAGACCATTCGAAGATTATTGGGTCGCCCACATAACCTACGGGATGTTTGACTTGAACGACTTTCAAAGAACTAGTTGGAAAGCTTGGTTCGGTGGCTTTAAATCCAATGAAATGTTGGAGCGGGTCGTTTGAGCGATTCAGCTTAATCAAGTTTTNTTTTATTGAGTTGCATTCGAATAGAAGAGGCTAACAGCATTCAAGGTATACCTTGCGATAGCTTCAATAGGTTTAACTGTACTCAGTTTAGAAATCGACTTAACTTTACCAAATAGAGTTCTGATTACTATATAGAAGAAATGATAGGGATCATACCTGTGTCACGTACATCAACCTAATCATATATTGTAGTGACTGGGCACTGTTCCCTTCACCTTAACCTATACGAATAACCTTTATATTTAACCAATGTGAAGCTTCACCTAAAAACGCCCTTTCAAGAGCACCTATTCTGGGGAGAATTAATTCACAGTTCTACGGGTATAATTGGGTATCGTCGAAAGCTAGTGGACAAGTGAGAGGTAGTGGAAATTCAAAGAAATCGAGGGAATAATGAGGCTCAAGAGCAGTAGGAGATGCGGCGAATCTGGTAGGGAATCGATTAGTTTCGTTCGTGGGTTTTGCTGGGAACCGTGGTTTGGCGTCGTTTATGAATCTTGCTGTAAAGCGAATGAAATGCCGGCGAAAACGTACAAAAGGCAGCGTGAGTAGTCGCCCGAATACAGAAACGTTTATTGAAAGCACATAGGATGGAAGAAAGACACTAAAAGAAATGAGCACTTCAGCGAAGAAAAGCATTACAGGGAAGTTCGTGCACCGTACAAAGTGGCTAGGATTCGCTAGTGGTCCTCGGAGAGGACTGGGGTTCGATTGAGTTCGATTTGTGTAGTCGCAGTGATTCCACGGAAAACGTCGGCCTTTGTGGGGCTCTGAAACAAGTTTGCGAGTCTTCATGAATCGACATAGTCATCGCATTGATTGTCTATAGTGGCATAAGTGGCATTCACTGGAAACTGTACATAATTAGTTGTCTGTTCTGAATGCAAGGGGAAAAAGGAGAGGGGCACAGAAATGGGTAGCCCGAGTTGAGACAATATCAAGACAGCACTCCTGTCTCGCTCTTCCCCCCTCTCAATGAAAAAATTCCCTAGGCGATTTTTTTACTTGTCATGATTGTTGGAAATATCTTCGCTAAAGCTTCGTCCACGTCTACGAAATGATCTTACCACGGCCTGTTTCTTTCCGAAAGTTCAAACTCCAAGAGTATCCTTGCACAACTATTTGCAGGCCCTTTTCGTGAAAGTAAATGCATTCTATTGAGACTAATCTGTAGCCCACGGCTTCCCATAGGAGTCTGATGGCATAGTTCACGATAAAGATGGTTTCCGAGATTTCTACTTACAATTAGAATGAACCGGCGACCTCAAAGGATAGCACGTATAACAGCGTCAGGTCGAGAAACGACCCCCCCCCCCCCCCCCCCCCCCCCCCCNNTTTTCGAAGGCACAGTTCACGATAATTTTGAGGTACTCTTTTTAGGTTGAAAGTGTTGACGTAAAGGAGTTCATCGGTGGCGAAGATAGCGAGAAATCTGCCTAATTCAAGGCTTTAGAAGTAGTGGAAGTGGACGCTGTACGAGATCACCTCGACGATAATGGCATGTAAGGGGTGTTTGACGCAAAGGGATAACTACATCAAGCCGAAATCGTCCGAAGCCGCCTTCAACTGCCGCCATGGCTTATGACAAGCTCTTTGAACTCCTTACATGGGAGTCTCGTGAGATAGTGCAGCCTCTACAATGCCTTTGAACTCGTCCATCATGGGTGTGGCATTCACACGATACAATGTTTGGCTCCTTCTTGTGCCCTGTCAAAAACGTTTTTCGACCTTATAAGGACAGGTATGGTGTAAGGGGGAGCATCGAATTCGTGCTACAGGTAAATCTCAGAAACCATTTTCATCGTGAACTGTGCCTTAAAGTGAAGTCATGGAAATATGGTGCAGAAAAGTGGGAGAATAGCGAGGATACCGCGAAAATCGGCGGATTAAAAGAAAATCAAGGCTTCAAAAAATATTAGACAAGGTGGTTGTACGAGATTATGATCTGTTATCGTCTGGGTGTCTCCCACATGAGCGCTCTATTTTTTGACGACCTAACTCTTCATTGTGAATGGTGCAGCCTTAGTAAGGCCTTCACAACTCCTTTATTGGGTGGACCCAGTTTTGGAGCCTTATAACGTCTTGTCGGGTCGTTTTCGACCGACTCTGTCCCACATGCTAACCTTGAGGCCACAGGTTCCTCTAAAAGACAATTTCAGAATTTCAGAAATTTCATCGTGAACCGTGTCTTTAAGTGCCCATGTCTTCAAGCAATTACAAAGTAGTGAAAAAAACTGGTTTTTGAAGGTTTTTGGGGGTAGTCGCTAGTTTTTCGGTAATAAGGAGAAGTTTTCGAAATTCGCCTTCGCAATACCGTGTCCTCCGTTTGCATTCGAGAAGGTAACCGTGTTTGGAAGTCGGCGATCTTCGGCGTCAGTGAATCTGTAAGCAATTTATAGAAGGAGTTAGACAGACGGTTTAGCGAAAGCATTGACAATGTTGTTAATTAACGCCAGCACGCCCGTCCTGCTCTGGCCAACTTAACCTTTCATCCCTCCTATTGTTACTTGAAGATCATCATAAGTACTTGTGACTGAGTGAGGTTATTAGGGATAAAATGCCGACTATTAAATAGGAATATTAAAGTGTAGGTTGCAAGCAAGTCCCAATGGCACTGTAACTATGAATAGAACTGAAAACGAAAAATATCACACAGTCAAATTGATAAATGCACTACTTTTGATCTCACTAATATACTGTAACCTTCAAAAAAACTACAACTACAAAGTGGTGCACCATTGGAAGTTTAAGGACTTGGGTGGGAAATCAGTGCTACACTTTCCATTCGTTTTCCCAGTGCAACTAGGACCTCGAATTCTATTTGTTTTGCCATACATGGTTATTTTATTCTCCCGGCAACAATTTCAGCTCACATTTTGTTCGAAACTAACACGGTAAATCGATGCAAAACGACTGCTTACCTCCTAGTACCGGTGTGGGCCGTTCGTCATTCGTTCCGTGTTGGGCACTTCCTTCGGTATTAGCGGAAATAGTTTCCTTCTCTTTCTGAAGAGAAATTTCATCGGGAAATATAAGATATCCCTTGAAATTAGAAAATGTTTCTATTTCACTTGCCTTCTTTTGCCTTTGATCCATGATGAAACGATAGGTCGTAACACCTTTCTTCCCTGAAAAATGGTTTGCCGTCTGTGGTTCCGAATGGTTTGGGTGACCAGCACGTGGACGATAAACAACATGAATTCAGACTGAAAGTTATTGAAACCTACACAATTTTGCATGAAAATGGAGTAGATGGGCTGTGGTAGCGGTAATTGCCAAATGTGACGCGAAACTTGCAAACGACGCTAGGAGAAACACCCAAATAGGAATTTCAACCGGAAGAACATGCTCTAAAAACAAATCCATACTTCACATCGTTTGAATGCAATGCTCAGGGTCCTTCTCGATTGGAAAAATGAATACGGCTTTCCTTTGTTGACGAAAATGCCAGAGAGAAATGGGTTCTGACAACGCCATTGAAGGTTGCACTGGAGTAGTTCCAACGCAGCCAGGGTGATGATTCATTTTTAGTCATATCCCAGGCAAGTTCATTCCGTCGCAACCGCTCTTTCGCATGGTTTGATCTCCTTCTAGAGCCGACACTACAGCTGCGAATGCAGTGACAATTAAGACAGTCATTCCAATTTGGTTAAAAGGATGTGGACGTGTCCATTACCCTGGATTCGGCACACTCACACGCGAAAGTCATTAGTCGAACCGTTTGGCAGAATTGCCTCAAGTGTGAGCGATGGGTCTGAACTTCCTAAAGTTTTCCCCGTATAACTTACTCAAAGGGTTTATGGTCTAATCAAAGTGGGGTCGACGATACCCACCGACGTTCGATTAGTGTCGAATGACGCCACAGCACGAAGGGTTCTACATTGATGAAGAAGAGGGATTTTTTTATTATATGCTGCTCCATCACGGCATTCTCTGAGATGAAAAGCCAACCTGTGAATCTGGTCACGCCGTCCGGATCTGATAACCATAAAAGGATCTGCGCGAGACCGAGTAACGAGGCTGCTCCGCTGAGGACGACAATGCAGATGAGAAGTATGATGAATAACCTGAACAATGAAATGAATTTTCTTTCTCAGAAGTATGGAGAAGTAGTTGATAACTGTTGTTTGCCGTATTAGCAAAACGAAATCAAGACGACAGATTCTCGGCATTGTCCTCAAATACCTATTACGATCTGAAAGTCTTTCACTTTCAAGGCAGTCCTTTTGATAACTGACTATGACCAAATAGGGTAAGATAAGAGGAATCGAAAACATTCGCTCGGTGATGAAAAAATAGAAAAACTCTCTGAAAACCCAAATTGAGCTTCGCGTGCTTAAATTTAGTTATTGGGTTTGCACAACTTGCTGCAGCGACTGCCATGCTTCAGCCGACACACTGATGCTCCAACATATGAAGTTCAACTCACATATGCTGTGCGTGTGCGTTGTGTGCATGTAAGTCAGTATATGCCGCTGTGTGTGTCAGTGTGTATGTCAGTGAATGTCGGTATGTATGCGTCAGTGTGTGTAAGTGTAGTGTGCGGGTTCGGCTCGGCTGTCGGTTATAATCGTGGACGCCCTCCACATCACTGGTTTGCTGTTGTAAGCATAGACGCATCTTACATCATCGGTTTACTGTATGAGCACTGCAAACCTGCACACCTCTGTGACTTAACCTTTTAGGGCGGAGTCCACAAGCCGATGCGACGAGGAGACGACTGGCGACAACGACACCGAACATCGTCGACTCCCTTGAAACTTGTCGTCCCATGCCCATTGTCTTTCTCATCCTAAGGGCGGAGCCCTCCGCACCTATAGCTGACTTGTATCATGTTCGTAGTAGAGTCTTTGTATAACAGTTCCTTGTCCAATGTCTCGTTTAGGCGTTTGTTGTCTAATGATGTAGCTTCGAGATAACCACGGGCCATCTTGCCTCCTCGCTCTGTATTGATGCCTTGAACATAAGCTCTATCAATCTGACGTCTCGCGTAACATGATATCAGCCGCTCCACTGGGCACGCTCGCTTGCTGAGCAACGAGTGTTTCACCCCTCGTTGGAAGTAAGGATAAGTTGGTTTAAGTTCCAGTCAGGATTTTGTATAGGGTGACACTCACGAAGATGGCTACTACGTGTTAGTCCCTTTTTAAGATGTTGAATTCAAAGTCGCCAGATGGGTCGAACAAAGACTACACTACGCACTTTTTGATCACAGCCGACTCTTTCTACAGCTGTTAATCGAAACGTCAGTTCTTCGTCAGATGCCCTCTGCAAACACCACCTTTTTTCTAGTATTTCTTCAAACGTCGCCTTTCTTCTGGAAGCGTAAGGCGAAGCGTTGTCTCTCTTCAGATGCGCGACCTTATGCGGCTTTCTTCTGACAATCCATCCAGATGCGTTCCTTTCTTCAAGCGCTTCGTTCAAATGTTCTCTTTCTTCTTGTATTCTGTCGAGATGCCTTCCTTTTTTCAAATTAAATATTACAGTAGTCTTTGTCTTATGTTTTCCAGCAATCTCTTGTAAAGGTGGTCTACAGAGCGAGGGCTTAATCGTTCATGGTATAGATCCCCAAGGGCCGGTTAGTCAAAAGTCTAGACTGGTCTAAGAAGTACCAGTGGATGTGTGGAAGCCGAGAGAGGCTTGGTGCCCACTTCTGGAAAATGGAGGTGATAGAAATGTTGGGGTCGGAGAGTGCTTGAAGCCCATGTCAGGGGAATGGAGGTGTAGAAAATCGTCGTGGCGCAGTGAAAGTTACGTGAGGATTTGATAGCCAACAGGGTCGGCGGTGGTGACGAGGTGATAAGCGACAGAGTCGATAGTTGTAGCGAGGTGCGTAACGAGTAGTGAAGATGGTGTCCATTTTGGGCAATTGTGAAGTCGTGAACGGTTGTGTTGTAGTATCGCTGAAACGAAGTAATGGATACTCGGAGCCCTAGGTGAGTATAGTGTTACGGCCTGTTGGCCCAGTACAGAGACATTTGCTAACGATCCAAATCCGCTCATTAGTGTGGCTCGGGGACCCTCCTCTCCCAATCCCCCTTACCGGGATCCCTCCTCTCCCAATCCCCTTTACCGGCTAAGGATGAGGAGGCCAGCCATTTCCGCACGGATTGGGAGATGGCTGGCGGTGTCAAAGACACCGGCCAACCAAGCAGGGCAGTTCCGCGTTGTGGAAGTCGACCACAACCATCTCACCACTATCAACGTTTCGGAAACGCAATCGTCACCCCGACGAGTGTACATGAAACAGTTCAAGCGCTGCTACGAGCTATTTGGTCCGGTAGCGCTGCTACGAGCTCTCGCAGTGGACCCCAGTCAAAGAGCAGTTGGCTCTGCCGGTGCTACGGAGTTAACAGTGCCCGGCTACTCTCATGCGGTAAGTGCGGAACAACTTACTATCGAATCCCCAGTGCCGACTCATCATTAGAACACTCGTTTCAGATCGTGTCGCACTTCTTTATGACCGGTTGGTTTAATACAAAGACCTCTTAGCAGTCATTTGTTGATATGCCGCTCTTCATTTTAACTCTTCGCACCATTCGTGTCCTCTGTTAATCGCTCATCTATCCATTCACGAATTCTGAATATCCTCACGAATTTCGATTGCATACGTTCTCTGTGTCGATCCTTTCCGTTTGCTGCTCGTTTCGTTCGTGACGCTCTTACTAGTGGTAGTTAGCCTTGTCTTCTACTTATGCGACTCTTATAGGAAACTCGAACCGTCTCTAAACTTTTTCCCTCTCAAGCCATGACAGTGCGCAATCAGTTCCGATAGCACCGAATCAATCAAGTGAGTCTGCATCAGTTCCTTCCACACCGAGTTCCTGCCCAAGCACAGACGTGATTCAAGCTGAGTGCCCAGCAACGGCCACGGTGGTGGACGCACTTGTGCAGTGTCCCGAGCTGGAGTAAGAGGCTCCCACCACTTCTAACCTTCAGTTTTCAGACATGAATGATGCGATGGATTCGTCTTCCTTCGCTCCACAAGAGCTCGACCTATCGGAGGAAGCTCCTTTCGGTCCCACTCCGGATCCGGAACCATCGATGGAAGCTGGCGCCGTCCAGCTCGCGCAGTCGATGGAGCATCTGTCTCTCCTTTCTCCAGCTGTGCCCGCATCGCCTAGTTTCGCTAATTCACTTTACAGGTCACCTTTGCACCAAAAGGGTGGCCAGAAGGCGCAGATCTGTCAGAATAAAACTTCCACCTGAACCCCCAGAGCCTCCTCGTGGCCATGGGGTGATAGTGCACGTCAGCGTCAGTCTCCACCCTAGGTCTCGATACGTCAATCTCCGTCTCCGAAACATGAAGACATTTGGCCATAATAGAGCCACCAATGAGCTTCCAGTAGCAACCTACAGGCACCTCCCTAACTCGACGTACACGAACATCAAGTTTGTTCGGTCATTGTTTTCCAACTTCGTAGTTCGTAGGCAGCCCTATCCGGACCCCATTCCACTCATAGAGCTGCAGCACTCAAGGATACCATCGACTTTCGATTCATGACTGAAGACACGAACGCGGCAGTGCGACAGGGAAGATACCACGATAGAAACGTAGTTCACATCCCACAGAACACAGTCCCTTATAGCTCCAACTTCACGCGACCATGCCGACCGGTGCTCTACTAGGTAACGTCAACAAATTGGGGAACCGGAGTCATCCTCGAGGCTAGAGACTTCTTCTTGGTCGGTCCAGACCGCAGGGATTTTCATTGCATTGTCCTCAATCAACCACCTAACGAGACGGTGCTGATTCAGCAAAGCCAGAGTACAGGTCAAGGTCGTCGTATGGGTCTATGAAATCAAACCCTTTCGACAACTCCTCTGGATCTTGAGAACACCCTCACCGCGTCGCGATACCCCCGCACTGCAGCGCTCGATATGAACTCCATCTACTTTTTCTGCGCGGAATCATCTGCATTCGTGACGCCAGTGACGCTCATGAGCCGATTTATGGCATCACGCTGTCGCGCAAATTTTCGCGAGTAGGAACAGTCGCCTCCGTCAGGGCTGTATTTGAAGTAGCGCCTAACGCCTACCCTAACACCCTCGATCTGCGGTTGCAAGCTCAAGGAGGTGAGGGAATATGATATCGTGATGGCCACCACACGGGCTAACGTCTCCTTTATGCGTTTCTCGGAACTACCGGCTTCCCCCGGGCCCGTACAGCCTTGTGCAAGCTGATCCACCGGCTCCTTCCCATGCACCCCGATGAAGGGTTGGCACCGCTCCGTGTTTGACGGCTGCAGGAAAGTGACCACGCGTGGTTAGCAGATCGTGCAGGTTCTTTCGGGAAGTATCGCCGCGACTGCGGCGAGGCAAGGCTGCGCATGTCGAAGTTATTCAACGTGGCGTGCTCTACCCTGGCGGCATAATTTCTGCGGAAGACGATCGCCCACCCACTGACTGGCGGCCTAACTCATCCATATCACTATCTCGCGAGGCTGAAACTTGTGCTTCCCGCTAGGCTGGTTGGGTTCTTCAGCGCCTCGAGGCCCTGCACGTCCTTGGGTCCAGTAGCATTTTCTGCGCGAAGATAACACGCGTCGAGATCCAATCCGACGATGCGCTCTAAACGTCATCATAGAAGCCCTTATTTGGTCGCACCACACCATCAACGGCGCCATTCCGAGGTATGGTCGTCATTCCGGCGCACTAACCTTTGGCGACAAACTGACCGCGCCCACCCTATTTATGGAGCCATTGCCCATATGAAGACTTTCGCCGATTTGAGCCCCACTTTGCTCGCCATTAGGATAGCGGACATGGTCTACGGAGGATCACAGGACGCTCCTGTGGTTCAGGCGGAAGCCGCCGATCCCATCGTGGTTGCCCCGTCTTTTCAGATAAGCTGAACAATTATGATTCTCACCGATGACCAAGCGGAAGCCAATCGACTCGCAGTCAGCAACGGCCAATTGTAGCGATACAAGCGGCTTCCGGTACAGGTGAGGCGACGGCACTCATCGCGTTGCGACCACCATGGATAGTAGATGTGACAGCAACTACTAATGCGGCGGTTACCCAACTCACAGAGGCCTTACTACACCTCGATCACTTGGCTGATCTCGAAGTAGTTCGTTATTTGTCTGGCACACAGCGTCGGACAACCTTTACCCACAGAGGTAGACCTGAACGTAATCCTAAACTCGCTCTGCGATCGAGGATCTCTCTGAAAAGGCAGCCAGTAAGTTGCACTTCAACATGGACGCTCACGCCTGCCTTCGATTAATTGAACTGTTGCTACGAAATCGCATCTGGACCAGTACAGAACTGCGTATTCTCTTTCTAAAAAGCGCAGTCACGCCATCTTCAGACGCGTCTCGAACAGTTCGGCGTTGAGCAGAACATCGTGGATCCCGTCCAAGGACGTGACAAGGAGGTAGTTATTCTTCTAACAACCAGAACAAACTTTTCCACTGATTCAGCTGACTTCCTGGACGATTACAAAAGGAGCAATGTAACAACACGCGATGCCGCCTAGTCCAGTTCATCCCGGGCAACGCCGTATCTTTAACGACCGTACCGTTCTGGTGGCAGATCCTCGTCTTGGCACGTCGATCAATCCCATGGTTCCAGCCTCGACTCTAGAGTGGTTTTCTCGCGGGTAATGTTCCGTCACAGTGAGTTTCGCTGTTCAGTCTTTTAAGTCAGGGACAAACTTGGTGCAAATGAGGGAGGTGTAAGCTTGGAGGCATCTTACATCACCGGTTTGCTGTATAAACACTGCAAAACCTCAGTATGACTCAACCTTTTAAGGCAGAGTCCACAAGCCGATGCGACGAGGAGACGTCTGGCGACAATGACACCGAACAGCGTCGACTCCCTTGAACCTTGTCGTCCCATGCCAATCGTCTTTCGCATCGTAAGGGCGGAGCCCTCCGCACCTATAGCTGACTTGTATCATGTTCGTAGTAGAGACTTTGTATAACAGTTCCTTGTTTATTGCTCGAATGTGTTTGTGGTTTAATGATGTAGCTTCGAGATACCCACGGGTCATCTTGCCTCCTCGCTCTGTATTGATGCCTTGAACATAAACTCTATTAAGCTGACGTCTCGCGTAACATGATATCAGTCGCTCCACTTGGCGCGCTCCCTTACTCTGTAAAAACAGCTGAGCTTATACCCTGTTATCGTTACGGATTTCGTTTGTATTGCTATTCTGCGCTCATTATGCGTGTGTATATTGATCGTTTATTGGTTCAACCTCGAGATATCGAAGAGTAACACGTGCATCCTTTCTGTACTATGCTTTCAAAATAAACCTAATCCGGAGACTTGCGTAACATGAAATCAGCCGCACTGGGCGCGCTCGCTCACTCGGTGTATGGGTCGGTGCGTGTGTGGCGCTGTGTGTGTGTCGGTGTGCGTCGGATGTATGTGTAAGTATGTATGTTTGTGTGTGCGCGTGTTTGTGTGTGTCTGTGTATGTATCAGTGCATGTGTATGTCACTGTATGTGTGTGCCGGTGTGAGTGCCGATGTGTGTGTTGGAGTGTGTACCGGTATGTGTGTGCGTGTCAGTGTGTGTATGCCGATATGTGTGTGCCACTATGCGTGTGTTTCCGTATGTGTGTCGGTGTCGGTGGGTGTTTGGTTTGAAGTGGATATCTCTTGTTTCCATGTTCCCGGAGCACTGCAGTTTGAAAAGGACACAGGGGTAGAAAGGGCGTCATAGAATGCAATAGCCGATAGAGTGCTCAACTGGACTCAAGATCCAGGAAAGGTTGCGAACTGGATGAAGTAGTTTGAATTGGTGATGGAACAGGGAAATAGATGGAAAAGAAGATGAGAAGTGACTTTTTACTCTTTAAAGGCCTCCTGATCGAATCGCTGGGTAGACTTTTTGTCTCACCTGTAGTTCTTCTTACCAATGCAGTTGTTCAGCCAGATGCAGTGATGGTCGAAAACCTCGACACAAATATTGCATCGACGGCAGTGCTTTGTTTTTGGTTCCCTGTAAAATAGATTCTTCGGCATAGCACCGACTTCGATTCGGTTTGTTCTGAACAGATAAGTTTTTCTCTGGGCAACAATGAATGTGGATCAACTTCCATTAAAAGCCTCGGAAGATGCAAAACGGCAATCATTCTGATATTTGATATCTTTTTAGGCCCGAAACGTTAAGAGATAAGTATGTCTGCTTAACACAAGAATACCAAGATACACCTCAAAAAAATATTGGAGCATTTCCATGATCAATGCGAACACGATAGCAAAGGTGGTCGCTTTTTCTCATTACAACCAGTACTACGCATTTGAGCTTGTACAACTTTGCCACAAATGTTCAGAAAAGAGCAGGAAAGTTCGGGGAATGAAGGGAAGTTTGAAGAGAAAAACACTTCTCAAGGATAAACTTGCATACGGGCAGAAGAAAGAATATACCACTCTTCCTCTTGAAATTCACCTAGATAATGTCACTGTATGCTCACGACAACAAGTGTAAAGCTCGAGAAGAAAACTTCGTTGACTCTCTTACCACTTGAAATCACCGAGTTGCCATAGATCTGCTTGCAGAAGAAGCAGAGCAGAAGTAGAACAGGGAGTAGTGGATTTACATCGCGAGCACAAATTAAAGGATTCAAAAACTGAAGTAGTTGGGTGGTATGCTGTAGAAGATTCTCGTCAGAGAGCGTGTACGACAGCTGCCCCCCCCCCCCATGCGTTGGATATTGTCAGTTTCTAACAAACAACCCACTACCTTAAATAACACTGGCTTAACGGACGGCAGTGACTGCTTTCAGAGTTCACCCACATGCCTTCCGACCGACCGGTCGACCAACCGACTGACTGAACTTCCGACCGATCGACCGAGCGACGGTATTGCTGGCTACGCGTTGACAATACTGGACAGATTGTGTTCAGGGCCCAAGTCAAGTAAGTCATGAGGGCGTGTGGTCCATCGGCGTCCATTGTTGTCAACACGTGGCTAGCGCCGCTGTCGGAGGGTCTGTCGGAAGGCACGTCGGTAAACTCTGAAAGCAGCCACTCGTGCACAATGAATGAGCTCTTTTTGCTCGATTTTTTCTCTTGCATTTTCTAATGAAGTCTGAAAAAGGTAACCAAACTTCATCGATGATAAAAGCACCCACACATGAATCTGGCAGATATTACAAAATCCTTTCTCTATAACGTGTTCGTGCTGTTTTGGATCGAAGGCTACAGGTTTGATGCCTGAAAAAATAAAGTATGAGGTATCTCGCATCGAACAATCTGAGGCTGGGGAAACTGGAAAAAACGCTCGACATCCATTTTCGCATTTGAATTGCTATTGTATACGGTAAATGAAATGTCCTGCTCAGACTGGTCAACATAACAAACCAGTATGTTTTTGTGCTTACCATTAGATAAATCCAATCAACTGACTGGCTCCTAAAAAGCTATTTGGTTCGGTTGACAGGTGTCTGTTAACATGCAGAACACGAGTAGATTAGTCAAGCTCTTAATTTCTGTGAAATCGAACATTTCGTTATTTCTCGTATTTTAACCTTAGAAAGCTATCAAAAAGTAACTCAAGCTTTCTCTTCGCACTTCCTCAAAATGATTGCCCTTTTTTGACATTTCCATTGGAATACATGGCCTTTTCATTCTATCGCACGCAATAGTGGGATGAGCATTTCTCTACAACTAGGCGTATTCTATGGGTGGAAACTAAATTCTTTTTATAATGAAAAAAACAATACTGTGTCTGGAAAGACTTTACGTTATTATCAGAAGGACCACGCAAAGCTACAAATGTCAGGATGCAGTTCGATAGGAAATATCGTCACAAGAACGTCCGCAATTCAAAGGAGCACCCAAAAAATTATAGGTATGCTTCACAAGTGAATGCCAAATGATGAGATCAACGATAGCTAAGGGTGAGAGATCCTGGACAATCATGGTAATTTATCTCGCTATGTTTGAACCGGTTCTATTCGAAGTGCCAAAAAGGAAGAAGGGAAATTCTAAAGGTTGCTTGACTGTTCCCACGGAACCATGGGAGGGAGGCTCACGAGCAGGCTTATTTGGAACTCATTATANATATCGAAATGGTTTCCTTTATCATACATTATGGCTTTGGAGTAAAATCCAAGTTTTTAGTGAAAAAGTGACTCGATCCAGCCGAAAATAGGACTATAGCATGATAACATACAACGACACTCATTCAGCACTTTCGACAAAACACCTTTGGCCAGCGGTGACCTTCATCAGGTGCTATGCAAAAGAGTCGATTATCTGAAGTAAGTAGTTAAAATTAGATTTTGTCACATTTCTATTGAATAGCAGCCCATTCAATAAATTTCATTGACTGAGGGTAGCATAAGCATTCAGCACCGAGGACCCTCACACTACATACATTGCCTGCAGGGTTCAAGCGAGGAGGTTCCACAATGGAAAAGGGTCTATCGTCGATAGCACTCATACCAGCCCATATTTTTTTGTGCTAGGTACGAGACCTGGGGACGATCCTTCCACTGTGACCATTCTAGAAGTCCTCGACGAGTATCGAGTTGTATTTAACACTGAAGACCCCTTGAAGGTGAATAGATTCTTATCCGAAAGTGTTTTCTTGCGTACTTGGGCAAGAATAGCCTTGAAACATGACTAATCGATCTGAGGTCTACTCTGGGACCACCATCAGTCTATCGTTCGTCCCTCGTCAGAGCTGCTGTCGTCACACTTTTGACTTTTTCATGCGGATTCCTACTACTACAGCCTGCCTCCCTTTCAATCCTCTTGTGCTGTTTTCTTCGATCCTTTACAGACCTTTACGGACCATCTCCAGATATGTACAAGGAATGCCAAGAAAATCTTTATATTATTTTCCGGAAAACCTGCGACCTAATGCACCCAAGCCTTAGTCGCAAGTTTCTTCGGAAGTTGCTCATCACCATAGATTTTCAATGCAACTGATCTTTTATGTTCTATCACTATTTAAAGGCACATTTAATAATAATTTGGAGGTACCCATTTCAAGTTGAAAAGAGTAAATGTTGATGTAGAGTAGTATATCGGTGGCGAAGAAAACGAGAGAATCCGCCTATTTCGCGAAAAGTAAGGCTCTCCAAAAGTAGCGTCAATGAAGGCTGTACGAGATTACCACGACGGATAGCCATGGAAGCGGTATTTGGACGGGATTTTAGTTGCTACAATTCCCTCGAGATAGTGCAGACTCTACAATACCGTTCATACTCGTCCGTTGTGGGTATGGCATTCACACGATACAATGTCTGGCTCCTTATTGTGCCCTATCCAAGACGTTTCATGACCTGAGATCGTCCCATGTGGTATCAACAGGGTTCTCGAGTTCAACCTATGGGGAAATCACAGAAACCATTTTCTCGTGAATTGTGCCTTTGAAATGTATTCAAACCATATACCGCATTCATACAAACACATATCCTTAGTTCCCTAAAAGATCTAAACGTAGTGTGTATGTGTAATTATGGTGCAAGGCGTGCTGCGTTGATAAACTCTGTTTAAGGACATAGGTGCCTCACATGTTGTATTACGAGGGAGGAACCTAAACTACTGCGCTGAGGAAACTAGGGGCAAGGACCTTCTGAGGGTGCTGCAAAGGAAGCTCCAGCTAATCGCAGTAGGGTAAAAGGGCCACTACCCTAGGATCGCGTGACTGAAGTGAGAACACGATATAACGCTCTGTTGCAGCCCAGCCGACTAGCTCATCGCGACGGAGTCAAGGTAAGGAGACCGCAGTCGACGTGCCATATTGAAATTCGCTGTAGTGAATGACCGAATTCCAACTCAAACGGGAGCAACCTCCGCAAATTTCAAGTTAACCTAAGCCATTTTGTCATGAACACTGTTATTTTAGAGGGAGAACTATTTCTTCACGTCGTTCAAAGTGTAAACAGCGACATTAGGCTCATATGCGTCATACTCTTATTGGAGAATAGGCGTTCAGTCGAAAAGTCCTATTTGTTCTATTAGTCGACTCAAGGGTTCCGTTCATGATAATCTTGAAGTACCCTTCCTATATTGAATAAGGGAGGTCCTGGTAGGGAATAGGGCATTGGCGACGGAAAAAGCGCGAAAACTCGCAGAATTAGCCTTAGTAACCCGAATTAATAAATACAAGGTTTCTGGAAACACGTTACTAGGAGATTGAATGAAACTAAAACGATCAAATGGATATTTAGGGGAAATTACAGTGCAACTGTAGGGTCGCCTATAGTATGCATGTTGCCGAATAGATTTACTCTATTGCCACGGGTCAGGGGCCGGAACGGCCAGCTGCTTGATTTCAAATATGTGCTCCATGGTCACCTGTGTAACCCTTAAAACAGTTTGCTTTTGGGTCTACATGTCGATGGATCCAAACTCAGAGCCCCTATTGCGCCCTATTCAGGCTGTTTTTCGAACCCATAGAGAGACAGGTAACATACTTGGAGACCACACATTCGTCGTGATGGGAAATATCGAACACCCTTTTATCGTGAACAGAGACATCCTTTTGGTCATCTGAATTTGTAAAGTCGTACCAGATAGATGCATAGTAAAGAAATCCATCTCGTAGGAATTAATGGGCTACGGAAGGTGAGAAGAGAATTGCTTCACTATTGTTTGCAGTGAAAATGAAAAACAATAGATATTCACAGTCAAATTCATCAAAGACCATTTTGCAAGTTTGGAAAACTGAGATAAGAGCAAAGTGAACCTAGTATGGGAGAGTATCAGGTCGTGGGAACGCTTGTAATAAAGCACACTTCATGGGAAATTGGATGCGACAATCAGATTCTTCTCCAACAGAAGTAGTAAAGGATTACGTGTAGACGAAGAAGATGATGAGGCTCCAAGAAGGTGATAGGGGCTTGATAATATATGCTGAGGAAAATAATCTTTCACAGTTCCAGTTCATTGAGCCTTAGTCTTGGTCTTAGATTTGAATCATGGTGTCTCATTGTATGCCAAAAAGGTTTAGTGGAGCTAGAGCTAGATATCTCCGTAAATGGTCACATTAAACATCGAATAATACATTCAGAAAGTTCCCTACTTGTCCCTTTTCCTGTATTCATGGAGTCTGTCGCAAGTAATAACTCATTCTGGCTTTACAGTTCAGACACCGGCTGATAGAGGCTGACAGCAGTTGGTCAGAGTACTTATAGACTGAACTCCGATCAACTGTTGTCATGACACTGACGTTCCATCCATTAGCCCGCCCAGCA
>UZAF01016763.1:23668-65637 GCA_900617895.1 Haemonchus placei
TTCTATTTTCTTAAGAGCAATCAAACTGCCGGTTATCAAACGCTTATCGACGTATGATTGCTGACCCGACCGTGGACGGAGGCCATCCTGGTCGGAACTGAAGTCGATCTTGTTAAGTTGTTCAGACTTCCTAGCTTCCTAGAAGAGTTGAAAAGTTCCAAAATTCCGAACGTGCTTCTGAATGTTTACGAATTCAATCAAGCCATGTAAACGACGACGTTGGCATGATTGGTAGAAGAGAGACCGTTAGTTCAAATCTTTTCGATGGAAGGTGCGGCTGCAATGCTTGCTCCTGTCAACCCTTTTCTAATTCATTCCAAGGATCTAAAACACGTGGATTAATTGATTGGATTGGATCAATCGACTGATCCGTAAGTTCTGGATCAGTTTCTCAGGTTCCTTGCTGTGGGACCAAAAAACGACCTGAACAGGGTACACGTACTTTTGAACACACTCTTTTCGAAAGCCCTGACCACCAGTAGGTCGTTTTTGTGCCCTTATTATGCCCTGCATAATACACTCATTGCGGACAACTCTACTCACTACCGTAGTGTTCGAAGTCAAGATTCAGGGGCAGGGTGTAATTTACTTTGAAGTTCTCCCATGAGCAGATATTTGATGAGCAGTCCAGCCCCATTTTATCACTACTGTGAATTATGAGAACATTTAAAGTTTCTGGGCAGCTTTTATACGATTTCCGGGCTCGAAGATACGCTGTACTGGGAATCTGTGAGTAAATAGAACGATTACTGTGAAGAAGCTTAACGGAGACGAAGGAACAAATAAAAGTCGTTAGGAAGCGTCTTGTCTGCGATCCTACTCATGCAAGTGGTTCATTATGGACAAAATTGATTTCATCGTGGCGGAATGTTCCAGTGCTGAAAATGATTCATGCAAATCGAGAAACTGGGCCCGTACTTTAATAAATTATGATGAATACTGGGAGCAGATGTGGCGAGCGATTTTTATACATTGCAAATCCATTAAACAGAAATGATTAGAGATGTCGCTGTAAAGGAAGTACAGATAGTCTGATGGATCCACGAAAACGGAAAACATCGAGCAGTTTAGGGAAGGCAGTTCTAATGCGAAAAGCTTACCCGAAGGGATCAAATGGAAAATCACCCACCTTGCTTCTTTCTGGCAATCAACTCGTCCGGTGAAATGTCGTAAAATGTGAGAAATATATTCTGAGCGTATATGATAACATAGCCGGCGATAATAACTGAACGTTCAATCATCGGCTCAAACTTGCTAGGGGAAGGAGAAAATTTCGTCGAATACTTACATGCTGTACTGAATGGAAAGGCCAAAGAGATTGATGATAGGCAATCGGTTGGAAAGAGGAGCAACGTAAGGAAATAGGAGAGCAGTTGAAGACCAGACGGCCTCTGACACAGCATCAGCTGCAAGTGGCGGTAACCACGGCGACCAGGACGAGATGAAATGTGCCCAGTTGGCTAAGCGCCAACGTCTCACGCTTCTCACCCCCACACAGAAATGCGGAGTATTCACGGAAAATGTATTAGCAATGAGCAAAATTCTGAACTCATTTGCTTCGTGATGTAGGGCAGATTAGCATAAGGCTTTGCTTCCCATCAGGAGCCTCTTGATAGCATGCACGCCGGAACAAGCACTTTTTCATCAGAAATCGAGGAATAGGAAAAGTGAGGTGGGTATTTCGCTCAACAAAAAAACCAAATAGATCTACCAAAACATGCTAACTGGTGGTACGACTCTGGGGTTGGCTTTGAGAGTTAAAGGATAAAGGATAAAGATTTGGGTAGGTAAAGACACACATTCACATACATTCTGAATCGTAGTGGCTTATTGAATGCGTATGTGGCCTATACCATGCCTTGCGGTAGCCAGCCGATGTACAAGTCACTGCTTTCATCCTCCCAGACGAATCTGGTACTAAGTAATCAACTCCGGAGGGATAGAAGGCCTGGTTGGCTTAAGCAGATATCGTTCCGGGGTTCGAAGCGTGTGAGACAGTGCGCCACATGACACTACACCAACTTTCAATCTTACTTTCCTCCTTCCTTCATCCATCAATGTTATCTGTCCACACCATTGTTTCTTGCTCTGCTACAGTTTTGCCCTTGCCACAATACTGCTGGTACTAATTCGTATCACCTTATCATAACTTTCGCTATCATTCTCCAGTTAAATTGAAGAAGTACTACAGGATAGCTCGACCCATCGGGAACCCAGAAATGTCTAAATTCTTGTTTTTCTTCAGATATTGAATTTCGTTTTGACTGAAAACTTCATTTTCTGAGCCTAGAAGGTACGTATGGAGATGTATTTGGGGGCTATGATGGCGCGTTATCAAATAATTTAATAAGCTTAATGGCGGAATTCCAATTGAAAATGATGGTTTAAATAGGAATCGCGAGACTAGGTACTTCTGTCTAACATACTTCTGCTCATCACAGAAACCGTGTCATTTGATATCTATTGAGAGGCCCAGATGAGTAGAACAAGGAAAATAAAAAGGACAATTTTCAATGATCGAATTGATGTTCCGCTTCAAACTTGTCAATTTCCAATATCGGCTGTGATATGTCTCAGATTTGAAGCCACCGTTCACGGTAGAAACGGTTTTTGAGATATCTACTCCAGATGAACCTATGACCCGCAAGGATACCCTAGGCGAGGCTGTCGGGTTGAAAAACGGTTAATAAAGGGCGTAATAAAAGCCCCAAAATCGGTCTAGTCGACGTACAGTTTTTAAGCGTTGTAACTGTAGAAGTTGCACCATTCGCAACGGGAGTCCACCTTGCACCCAGGCAGCGCATTGCAGCCAGCCGTATGCAATGGCACGGAAGTTTGAAGAACTCGTCCAAATGCCGCTTCCATGCAGCTTTTTCGTGACATTCTCGTCCAACCCCTAACTTTCCTCTTCCTTTAAAGCCTTATATCTCTCTGAATGCACCGATTTTTCTTTTCTTCGCCTTTTTGGACTGATCTGGACCATCACTCCCATCACACGTCTGGAACTATAATAGATACCCCAAAACTGTCGTGTACTGTTCCTATAAACGGACATGTCTTGCAAAGATTTTTCGTTGTACAAATTGAAGGACGGTTAGTTGATTAAGATTGCCAATCCCTCAATACTAATCCGTCTCAAACCGTCAGTTTAGCGCGAATTCGTAGCAGCATTGCGTATCTCAACACAAAAATACGGCCCTTAACCCATTTTTGAATTTCTATATACCTTTTCTTCATAGTAACCCTTTGTGGCACTCATAAGGGGACGAGAGATTAGTCCGAGAGGAAAGCCTCAGGAACAATTCAAATCGTAAAGTGGGCCTTCATAATGCCTGGCGTTCTTGAACCTCTTTGGCTATTCCAAAAACCCAGGCCTACCGAGTAGGTGTAGTTGTGGCAGTAGAGGCCGCTGATAATTAAGGGTTCTCATTGAGATTCTGAATAGATCAGCACAGAGGCTTGAGAACTCTCCGCAAGAATCGTTTCGTTTAGGAAAGTATTTCAAGGAATCGACAACAGAGGTAATTGATGAGAGCTGATTCATCGCAATGAAGCAGTACATGTCCTGTATTTCACATCAAAAGTCGTCAACCAATTACTTAATTGTAATACAATGATGGACTACAGGGTCGATGATTTTGCCAATATTTTGAACAAGCTTCAGACCTCGAAGATAAAATTGGTGGCATGCAACATGCAGTTAAAGGCATAGTTCAAGGTATAGATGATGTAATGAGATGTCCCGCTAGGATAAATCTGTGGCCCCCTTGTATACCATATGTGGCGCTGTCAAGTCGAAAAAAGGGCTGGATAAGGAGTAATAAAGGCTCAAAAATTGTCCTATGTGTATGCGCGGACGAGTTCCAAGGGCATTGAAAAGGCTGTAATTCTGGACAGTTCTGGTTCGATGTGATCAGTTTTTTTTTTCAAAATTGCAACTGAAACTTCGTCCAAATACGCCGCCATACATATCATTCCCGTCATGGTAATCTCGTACAACCTCTATTTTCACTCCTTTCAAGAGCCTTACTTTCGCAAAGTCGACAAATTCCCCCTTTCTTCACCATCTTCACTATTCCCAACGAATAACTCCGCTTTTCGGCTTAAAATTAACGCGAACTGTGCTTTATCAAAGGCCATATTGTAAATGTGTGTGTGTGGCCTGTAGCCAGTCCCACAGAAAGAACGATTCTCTAAGGAGCACGATCGTGCCTCATATCTTTATTTCTAATTGAGAAGAGCTCAGTTTTGTGAGTAAATCGTAGAAAATCGAGCCATGCGGTTGGTGCTTCAAAGAGTGTAGCCGGACGTCGTTGCTTCGACAATAGACGACCCTAAAGTTATTATTTCGAGGATAAGAATGAGTAGTGTGAAGATAGCTTACGGCTTTTTGGAGCATTCGTGGGTACGGACCCACTGGCAGTCACGGCTTGAGGTCCATACGCCTGAACAAACTGCTATAAGATAACAATGTCTCAAATTAGGGTAAGAATAGTGCTCGTGGTATCAATACCGTTTTGGGACCCCCCCCCCCCNTTTGGGCCCCCCCCCCCCCCCCCTCCCCGCATTCAACTTGCATTTAGAATAGTAGAAACCTCTTTAAATGCGTATGTAGCCTACATAATGACTTGCTATGACTAGTCGATGTACAAGCAGTGTCTTTGCCCTCACTACCCGTTAACCGA
Source organism: Haemonchus placei (assembly GCA_900617895.1). Classification (NCBI taxonomy): domain Eukaryota; kingdom Metazoa; phylum Nematoda; class Chromadorea; order Rhabditida; family Trichostrongylidae; genus Haemonchus; species Haemonchus placei. The sequence continues at coordinate 28,354 of UZAF01016763.1, forward strand.
CCCCAGGTGATGGAAGGGTTGAATGATCGGAGCGGATGGGTAATGGTTTCTATCCCTGGACCATGCGTGTGATATTGGCCACTTATCCCTTCCTGCGGCGAAAAAAAAGCAACAAACCCCTGCTGCAAGTTTATCCTTCATTTCCGTGACAGTTCGAATGATAGCTGAAGCCTGTGCTCTGATTGAACCCTGCGATTGTAGGCACTCCTCTAGTGATTCCGAAACTTCATCGAGAATATCCGTAAGCTGAAAAAAGGAGAGCTTCGCCAAAAGGAAGAGCTACAACTTCGAGGCTGAAGCTGTTAGTATTATAATACGGCTTGAATCAGATGAGCAACTGAGTCTGTATGAGGGCCCCTTGATTCCACTTGGGTCCACATATGCTTTCAATTCACACCGCAGTATGGACGGTAGAAGGTCGTATATCCATTGTACCATTGGACAACTCGTATGGCGGTGCTGAAGTCTGTGCTGGCAGTGTTCATACTCACTCCGCTACAACAATTGGCCCTTGCCAGCTTATGTGGCTGCTTTACTGCGAAAGAAGGCCCAATGATAGCCAAAATAGAGTCAGTATAAGGTCTTCGGTGTCAATCGATCATATGTGGTGCTATGCTCCCTCGCATTCAACTTCACATTCAGAGTCGTAGTGGCGTATTGAATGCGTATGTGGTCTATGGGGCGACGGAACTTCTCCCCGAATTCCCACGGCCAGCGGCAGTGGTTCCGCGGCAACTGTCGTATCCTTCCACTGGGAACTCAAATCTTTCCTTCATAGCTCGCGATTGCATGCTAGCGAGAGCGACAATTTGTTTGGGGGAAGATACCAGACTCGTAGACTATGTGCTACTCGTGGTGACCAATCGTTGTACAATTTTGTGATCTTACTCTCGCAATTGAGTCTGGTACCAATTGGGTGAACCCGGAGGGACGAAAGGTCTGGTTTTCCTGTGCACAAGTTTATACAGGATTCGGTCTCCTGGCTGTTCGCGTGATAGTTCTTGCCACTTCCCACTGCACCACCTTCGCCTTACTAGAGGTTGCTTTTCCGAATAGCTACAATTCGGTATTAATGACTATCAACTGATCGAAATTGCCCAGGCAAAGTATACACCCATGCTATGTTGTATGCTGCATAAGCGCCGTCCCGGCAACATGAACAGTGTTCTGAGTTTCCTCCTGACAGCTACTACCCGAACTTCCCTACAGATTGTCCAAATCATTGCCTAAACCCTAAAAGTGGAGAGTTTGACGGACAGACAGACAAACATGCAAGTCGACAAACAAACGGAAGTACCAAGTCAGTACCCCATGCATTGGAAGGGTAGCTGTTGATGGACAATAACGTACCGAATCCAGTGTTCTCGCCTTACGTCTTTCACGTTGAGACTGCACTTTTTTCTCCAAAGCGCTTGTGCGGTACTTGCACTCGATAACCTGGAAAACCCACCTACTTGAGGACGTGACCAGAGTGTGACAAGTAATGCCTAAGGAAATGATGTCTGGAAGCGTTGATGAGAGTAGGAATTCAACTCCTCATTATTTAGTGTTTCATAATGGTGGTTGATTTTGGGAGGTTTGCAGTAGCCGTTCTGCCTACACAGGTTCTTTATTTTCAGTGTTACGGTGCAAGGCAGCTCGGACAACATAACAAGTTACCATGTGAGCTGCCATGAAATGAAATGAAAGCGAGTGTTGCTCGACTTAGGGACATGGGGAGGGAAAGACAGGAGGGAGGAGGCGAAGCTAGATCCTCCGGAGTCTAATCCTGTTCTTTTTTAGATTCGCCTTGGTGTCAGAGAGCGCAATGATTTCTGAAAAAGCAGGTTCACTGTAAGGGATTCTTTGGATGACATCAGCATTCACTTTTGATATTCCGCGTCCTACCTGAGCCAAGACGTCTTTAGCATCAACCGTTTCGTCGTAAGCGAAGTACTCCCGATGAAGGCCGATAGCTGAGTCCTGAAGAAAGTTTTTGTATATAAGTGTGGACAAGATGAACTTCCATATAATAGCGAGATGAGGGGAAAGTCAAAAAATGGAGATGTTGCAGCGATTAGTGCTAAAAGTAGTGTGAGGCCATCTTACTATATATTATTCGCTGAGTGTTCTGTTGATGTACTGATGTAAGTGCATGCGTATGTATGTATGTGAGGGTCGGTGTCTGTGTGTGTGTGTCAAGGTGTGTGTGTCGGAGGGTGTGTGCGGGAGTGTGGGTGCTGGCGTGTATGTGTGTTGGTGTGTGTAGGTCGAGGTGTCCTGTGAGTGTGGATATGTGTATGTGTGTGTATGTGAGTGGTGTAGTCGGTGTGTGTAAATTTGACCAGAAACTCATAACTTCTGTCCACCTGGACCTAACGCGTTCGATTTTCAATAAGATGCTGGTGTCGGGGTAAAGCACTGACGGTATTTGAAGGGAAGGTAGGGGGCTGCGAGACCCCTCGGAAGAAAAGAGCCTTTTTGTAACTCTAGGCATTCTAGGGAAGTCGACCGATAGTCCATATCCATGCAAGTAAAAAGGCCTACAAGCCACATCAGGAAGTACAGTTCATGACTTCGGTAGAGTGATCATAATAATGGGGAAGTAACGAGCACGATTAGACCCAGAAATGGGAAGAGTCAAATCCACGATGGGTTATTAGCCAGGAGCAAGAGGTTGATAATTGGAAACCATAAATGTAAACATCACCCGGGCAAATTTGAGGTGCTCTTTTAATTCTGACTGACTTGGTATTTTCAACCTGCCACATATGCGATCCACTTGCCCTTCAACGCGGGGGACGGACTTAGGTGCGTCCGAGGATGCGCGCTGCAATTTGCGCGGCGAAGTTTGTGACGATTTGTACGACTCTGACGCCAACTTTCAGAACACATACTTGAAGTAGAGTAGTTTAGTAGGGTCAGATGATCCTTCTTATCTGCTCTACCTTCAAATATGGGCCCCAAAGATAGGCGCTAAAGTCGATCAAATCGTCACGAACTTCGCCGCGCAATTTGCCGCGGGCATCCTCGGACGCACGTATGTCCACATACCCCTCCAATGCCCGTGCTTGTTCGATCCTGCCAGGACAGCGCAAATACGCTTCCCAGTCCCTTCCGAAGCCAAAGTTTTGTCTATAACTCGCCCACCTTTGACTCTCAAGAGTGATGTGGACGAAAATGTTCTTTTTTCAGAAACGAGGAATGACGGGTTAGCCCGGCCAAGGCCATTCGACTGGTGTTGATAAGGCTTTGTTTTCAAAGAATGTTTGCTTGATGGTACCAACACTCGTCCCCAGGTCATCGCTTTGCCCTTATCCCAGCGAATTTTCGATAACAGTACTAATCAAGCTGTTAAGTCGCGAATATGGTCACCCTCCAAAAACTTCTATTGTTTCCGAAAAACAATTGAAGTAACTGACCCGCAAAACGTCAACAGTACGTTCGAACAATCTAAGATCGGCATTTTCAATAGGATTTGAGTACTGAAATTATGTCAGAGTCAAGATAAAGCGTTTGTGAACTAAAGGGACTTGATTCTCACGGCTTGCTGAACGATAGCATTGGCTTGTTTTTCGATCTTGGCTCTTTTTTGGGCATTATCGATGCGCCCAGAATAAACGGACTCGTCCAGACGATCGATTAGTGCTAAGCTCTGAACCGTCCAATTAATTTCAGGAACCCTGAGGAATAGAAAAACGGATGGATTGCCTTCTGGATAGTGCTGTCAAATGAGGTTGTTAATGAGCTGATGGCATTGTGGAGACTCTCCTTTGCTTCTTCGGCTGCTCGTATAGCGTTTACCGCTCGATGAGTAGCAGTCGTTGATTGCCGTAGGAGCGCCTGAAATGAAATTGTCCGGGGATTCCAAGAGATGCCATCATCACGAGACAAATAAGTTGTAATCCACCTCGACTGGTCCGACGTTTATGGGATCGAAATCTGGCTCTGTAGTCCCGTAAGATTCAACTGTCGCCATCCAGGAATACCTACATATACTTCTCGTCATTGTCATCGATGTATACAGGACAATGGAGCACTCAAAAGCTCATCTCGGACTTATTCTTTTGCGGAAATCAGTCCGATCAGCTCAATGCCAGGTTTAGGCTGCTAGCTCCAAAGTCAAACTAGCACTTCACACCAAATCTACCTCTGAGGATCCAGTAGTAAGGAAAGAACACCGTGAACCCCATGGCAGGTCCAACTAACCTCTACTGCTTCTCAGTGGAAAGATCCGCAAGAGAATGAAGCGCTAGCAGCATAGAGTATTTAGATAAGCGTAATGTATGATAGCCTGATAGCCATAGCAAACACAAGTGTGCCTCAATGAGTGTGCTATGGCTACCGCCACGGTTGAATCGCTACCAACTGATACATATAAGGTAATGAGAATTCTAGAGTGCCGTACAAAGACATGTGCTCTACGAATTGTCCGTCCAATCGAAAGTGGCATAAAATTCAGGTTCGCTGGGCTCTGAATGTGTCGGGACTTGCAGAAATTAAGGAGCCAGGGCAACAGGTCAAAGTCACGAGCACTTTGGGATCGTGAGTTCGCTCTCTTTCCGGTTATGGCTCGACCTCCCAAAATCGTTGAGTTGACTCCGCTCAATGTTTCTTCTTCCAAGCCTGTCTCTAATTACTCACATCATGCCCTTTCACAACGAAATCGGCGCTGTATTCAGTGGATGTTATGTAGACGATTAACTTGACTGATACGGCTTGACAACTTCCTTGCCTGGAGTGAGTGGAGATCAGAGAAGCCACTGTCACGTCTGGGATGGGCGATGGTGAGAGACCATCACCATTACCGACCACAGAAGCGAACTTACTATATGTTCACAATTCGCTAAGTAGTTTCGCGTACCAGTTTATGTCTGTACATTCCATCCACTGGGTACTCCTACCCTGCTATGGCTTAGTTGGAAAACAACATCCCCCTGACTGAAACCGCATGAAGGGCACATATGACCGGTGTCCTTTTTGAGAATTTTGATTATTTCAGCTTTATGTAAGATTCAAGGCATCGAATTAAGAAAAGTGTTCTAGTCTGCATTTGCAGTTCTTCAGAGACACGAAGGATTTTCCAAAAGGCAAATTCTATGGAGACCAACAAATGAGACACCAATTGTGCTATGCCAGGGCTACATGGTGGATGCGTTAGGATTCCCACTGAAGCTCCAGTAATTTTTGACGAGGGCTCAGAGATACATATGCTTTGGCGTTGTTCAGGTGAAAAACCGCACTCTAGCCAATGTGTCTGACTAGCTTTTGGTTGTGTTGTAAAAGGACAAGGGGTAAGATCTTCCGTCGTCAACCAATCCCCTCCTAGGGATACGTCCCGTATTCGACTTCAACTCGGAATCGCAGTATTGAATGCGTTTGTGGCCTGTACAATGACTTGCTGTGGCTAGTCGGAACGCAGCGCTTTAAATCTCTCAGACGAGTTTGATACCAATTAACGGACCTTTGGAAGGATTGGAAGGCTTGGTTAACCTGGGTGGTTATTTTTCTGAGACTCGGATCCGTGACCATGCGTGTGTGATAAGCGCCACTTGCCACTCCACCACCTCCGCCCCGGTTGTATGATATCACCTATATCACATGAAGCTGTTCTCCCCACCAATTTGATCACCAATTTTCCGGTAATATCTCCATTCGTCACTGTCGCTGAGCAGGACAGTCCAGTGGATCGTATTCGCTCGAGGGACACGAGGCATAGTACTCCTCTCGTTCAGAGCTTTCGCGAAAAAGTCTGACCATCGTGCTGACTACCGTCCTGGTGTTCGTTTAGTAAGCATCATGCGCGGAGGAAGCATATAAACCCCATTCTCTGACGACTGTCAAAAGTATTAGATTTATCTTCAAAACATAGACTGATACCATGTGTAAACCGACACTCATGACTGGTAAAAGGATCGGGGATCGACAACAAGACGATCATTACAAATGATATTTCACCGCACAAAAGGAAGTAAGTGAAATATCGATGAGACTTCATATCGAGAAACTGAAGGGTGACACAGTCTGTTGAAGCAAGGCATTGTTCTCGAGGGAGACAGTCGCCGTGGTCCTCGGTCCAGACGGAAGGTCCATTCCTCGAAGAAACTCGAGGAGCCGTTGACACACCCTGAAAGCATTCTATGAATATAGTTTAACAAAAACTGCGTAGCTCCAAGCGCTATGCTTACACCTCCCTCCTTCACCGTAAGCTTGACTCGGACTTTGAGAATGAAGCAAAGAAAAAAGAACCGTGTCACTAGGTTGCGTGGAGTCGGTCTCGAAAAATATTATCCATCCGGCTACTAGGGACGATTACGTCAAGCGAGTCAGCCCAGTCGAGCAAGCGGGACCACGACCAGCGGGACGAATGTTGCGCGTAAAGAGGGTGCATGTCTTATGATGTGTTGCGCATGTTGACAGCGAGTTGTTGCGACGTTGAGCCTGCTGTAATCGTCTGAGATTTCGGCTGAATAAGTATTAAAGTTAGTTTCAGTGCTAACAATGATGGCGGCATCCTCTTCGTGCCCTTGAACTGAGTCTACTGTCGTCAGCTCAATCGCGCGCTGGGACAGTGGTTCTCTGAGCTGCCGGAATTGTTCCCTGTAAAATGTGATGACACGGATGCACATACTTGGTACGTTACGAGGGATTAAGGGTCCAAGACGTCTTCAAGGGCGTTATAGTGGGATTTTCTTATGGCCTGCTGTGATGTGCCTGGCATGTTAATGAACATAGAGACCAGGCCTGGTGTTGGGAAGCGGAAGCCGTCCAGTAAGAATATGCCGGCGTCCGCAGTTGTCACAATGATTAGAGCTCCTAAATACGCTATGGTACCACGTCATGAGGGGCTCACTAAGAGCAAGGTGCGAAGAGAATGTTGTTATAAAAGGAGCGACAGGCACTCCCGGAGCACGCAACAGGATGGTCATGACACATCCGGCGCCGTGCAGACGGGGTTGGAAGAATGTGGGCATTTGGCGTGCACGGTGAGTTGGTGCTCATCACTGATATATACATGGTGGCCGGAAAGCGGGCGGCGATAGCGGAGAGGGCAGGTTCCGGGATTTGGGAAGCTTCGTCGCCTACGATAGGCCGAAAGAAGGGAATGAAAGGGATGAGAATCCCGGTCCGCCCTGCTGTAGATTTGAGGCTGTAGTCATACATATGCGAAAGACAGCAGTCTTCGAACAAACCACGCGGCGAAGAGTAGCGGAGACGTAAATAATTCTCGGCTATCTCGTACTCCTCACTCTCATCGTCCGACACTTCGGGGACGCGTTCAGGGTGGGTTAGGTAGTCCTCGAGTAGCTGGCTGTTCCCGGAAGTCGGGACAAATGATGCGCTCGTCGAAGTCTAACTGTTCGTAGGTGTCACCCAGCGTCTTCAGGATCTTACTGAGGTCGGCGCTTGTAGAAGTGCGGTTATCGCTCACGGCTGAATCGGAGATGTGGCGTACTACCCGTGGATTAGGGAAATCGTCCAAAGACAGCAAGGTGTTCGCGAACTAGGTTTCGCGGCGTTCATAGAATTCGTGACGACGACGGTAGTATCCGGGGCATGGGATGATAGGGCGACAATACGGGCGCCTATAAAGGTATAAAGGTCTTCCTGTGCCAAACGCTGCATGTATAGCGACTATGAGCTGGTTGGAAGATCCAAGGTGCACAGCTCCTTTCTGATCAGGTTTAGGGACCATCATTCGCTGATAGACCGAGAGAGTCCAACCTGCGTGGGGAGATTTGGAGGGTCGCGCAGGCGCAGGGAGCTGGTCTGCGCCCGACCGTGGGGGCCGAAGATGGGGCCTATAACCCGGTGGCCGATTGAGTCTGCTCGCAAGTTGTCGAACATGGGGCACGAGACACCAACTCATAAACTGGTTCTGAGGCAGCCGAGGTCTTGACCAGGCGTATGCAGATGTCATCGGTGTGGGCGATGCCGATGTACTGTAGGCCGCACACGCACGAAGCCAGATTCGAAAGCGAAGAGCCTCGACGGTAGCTTCCATTCTTCGCACAGAGAAATTGGGTTCGAAGTGTATGACCTTAACTTAAATTGAATTATTTGAATCTACCACCCAAATTATGCGTGGCGGTCAGGAACCCATCCCGCCTCTGAAGGCATGTCGTCGTGGAATCTAACACGAGTTACAAACCAGCGTGGCCTAACGGTTGTGGCTTGTCAAGTGGGAGCGGCGGTCGTCGTCAGCGTTATTGGCGGCGGCCAGTGCAGAGCAGGCTGCATCATATCTTTGCGACTGTAGAACCTCCGAGAAGGGTGATCTCGGCCACAGGCTTGATATAGCAGGTGCTGTTGAATGGTACCAGCCGGAAATCACGGGGAGGAACTAGCATACACCAGCGAATCTGTAGGAAATCACCACCCAAAAACGTGGTGGCGATATCGCTCCTATCCAGAGCATTATGGACCATTAAGATAGGGTCAAGAGCCAACGAGGTGTGAAGTGCAAACGGTAAAAGATTAGTGCGAACGCACAATGCTGACGGAGCATGGCGAAATAGTGTTACGACTGCTGTGCTCATCGATCCCTCCAGTAGTTGGACCACTAGTTGATTTGAAGTTACGATACTGGTTTTCAAATCAGACGAACGCGTTCGTCGATGACGATGGCATAGCCGCAGTCGGGAACGGTTGCTTAGCAATCTTAAACACGGTCACTGGAGTCGGTCCAAGGACAGAGCGAATTCTCTGAGGTTCCTGATCCAGATGTCTCCTAAACGGTGCCCTCGCATCTTCATGACAGAAAGAAAACGACACTCTTCTTCCTTGTCGCCCAGATGCATGGATCCGTCCTTAAGAACGCAAGTTTCGGAGGTATAGTCACAGTGGGCCAGATTATCAACGGGGGAGTCAGGGGCGCTTAAATCGTGGCGCATGTGGACGACTGTGGGAACGACGATACAGTTGAAAACGATATCACATGGTCAGTACAACCGCCAAACGGAGTCGGGGACCACTTGATATCAGCCTTGTCGGAAGTGGACCGAACTTTCCGGACTGCGACATTACTCCATGCTTGCATTTGTGATGGGTGATCATGCGTTTGCATTCTTTCGAAGAAACGACAGATAATTCTTCACTGCGGCTCTCGAAGCGAGCCCCGAGAAAGTTCACAGAATAAATAATAGTAAGAGAAATAATTTTGCACAAGGAAGCCGAAGGGAATATCGTTTGCCTTCTCCTTTTCAAGTGAGGAGCTCGTATGGGTGCGAGAGTTGGATAGTGAAGATGATTTTGCAGCGCCAGATTGAGACAAAGAGCGGGGCGTCTGTATAACATCTGCCAGTGAACAGGCATGCGAAAGTAGCGAGATGCATAACAATGGAGGAAGAACGAACGCTCACCCTCTTAGTATATGAATCATCGAAAAAACGAGTACGTTCTGATCATCAATTGCATATAGTATCGACGTTATCTATGTAAACTAAACGGAGTCGAATAGGACCTTTTTAGTGCCAATCAAAAGACAGAACAGCGCACAAGGAGGCATATAAAGTAGTTCATTGTGACAGAACCGTCGGGTCAGAACGATGGATCTTCATCGAAAAGGAAGAAAGAAAGAATCTTACTGACAACGAGAGTGGCAGAGAACCGAATTAAAGAATATCAACATGCGCGGCTGCGAGCTAATTGCTATATCATAATGACAAGACAAAAATGGAACCATGGGTGCACCCTCACATAATGCCGCTTATACCCCAATGGGGTCATGCACACCAATCACTACGAATATTTTCCTATGATTTGCGCTCATATTGTTTCCCAAAAGTGCGAAGTGCACGCTCTTTTTCTCTGCTGGCAAATGATACCGTAACTATCCACGAAAACGAACTTTCCCAGCAGCAACGAAACACGAATAAGCTTTTCGGGCAACCGAAAACTTTTGCCGGGTAATAAAGACACGAAAAAAAACTGAGAAAGCAGCGAAAGAATCATAGTTGATAGTTGAGTTGATAATGAGGGCTTGTCACTTTTGCGAGTGTACGGAACCAGTTAGGATCGTGGGTGCTTGGTGCTTCAGTGTTGAAGCTGATTAAGACTTATGAAGATGAAAGAGGATCGACGCCGCTACTTACCTCATCTTCGTTTTACAGATAATATCATGCTAATAACAACCAACACTGAGCAGGGGGAACGAATGCTGGCCGAATGGGAACACGCTTGCGGAAGAATAGGCTTAAGACTGAACCTAACGAAGATAGTGCCCAACGAAAAGAAATGCGCTGCGTGGAGAGCATTTGAAATTGAGGAGATGCGAATAAAACTGGGAACATCCGGCTCCTCGTTTACATTTTAAGCACAGTGGTGCTTCCTACCTTGGCCCACGCGTCAGAGACGTGCATTCTACGCATACAGTACGATCATGAAGCCAAAGTCAGTCAGCGTCATTCAACGCACTATTTGAAGGACATTGATCGGAGTATCTCGACACATGCAAGGGCAGACGGAAATCCATGCAGGACGAAGTCCAGATTTCACATTTCCGTACAAATGAAGATAGGGGATGTTGCTCAGGTCAAGAGATAGGAGATAAGACCAGTTGGGCTGTACACGTTGGATGCCCATTGTCCAGGCGGTAACTCACCGATACTGTTTGAGTCTCACGAACTAGCGAGATCAACTGGAATTCGACAGCTATTTCTTCAACAGCTGGTAAAATATTCACGTCTTGACATCAGCCACCAAGTCATCCATTTCGTCGTAAGTTCCGTTCGCTAACCAATTTTTCAGCGGATGACTGAAGTGATAATCCATATGAGCTTCTGTTGGTGAATAAGGCGGGTGCGGGGGCAGTTTCCATTCTTCACTTGGCTTTGGCTACTGTTCCATCACGGGAAAGTTCACTGAGATCTTAATGACTCCGCCACCTTCCAACCTTTCTCGAAGCAACACAGCATAATGAATGTGGCAAATATGAAGCCACATTCCTGTTGAGGAGTATCGAGAGAGAAGAAGCCTCGAAAAAATCCGCAATAATTATGCATCAACCTGTTAATAACCTTCTGATCGACGCCCGCCTAGGCCAACCAAGCCTTCCATCCCTCCGGGGTCGGTGAATTGGTTCCATTTACGTCTGGGAGGATAAAAGCACTGACTTGTACATCGGCTGGCCACCGCAAGTCATTGTAAAGGCCACATACGCACTCATTACGCCACTACGATTCTGAATGGAAGTCGAGTGCGGGGGTGCATCCCTCAGACGAGATTGATTAACGCCAGCACTTTGTCCATTTTCCTTTTACTAACCTTACGTAGCTAAGTAAGTTTACTGCAAGGACGTAGTATCGCATTTGATCCACACAATAATGATGGCTATAGGAAAAGGAATTACCCTATTCTTACTTAGTTCAATTTGGATTTATGAAACGCATAATATTAGTTTCAAAACATAGAATGATGTAAAAGGAAACCATGTGATTCCGAGATTCATGTTGGCGCCCTTTTTCCTTCTTGGTTGTGAACATTGTGAGCATGGGCGTATAATAGTTTCCATACAATATGGATGGGAGAGCCGTTGGGAAAGTTCATCGTGGACCCTTTCCACATCCCAGACGCAATCACGCAATCAAATGATTTTGCAATAGCTTATAGACTTGTGAGCAATTTGTGAATGAATGTTTCGTACGTCAGACGACGAACCTCAGCGACTGATTTAGTGCACACATGGTCCTTCAAAAAGCAGTAATCATCTGGATTGCTCCACCGTTTTGCATGAACGATTCGGTCTTCATCGGTTTGATAACGGAAAAAGCAAAAGTTGTTCCCACTATTCCAGTATAGGGTTGCACGCAGCCGAACCGGTGCCAGACCTCCATATTCCGGGGCATTACGACTCGCATGTGAGCGCTAGGTTTACTAGAGACAATAGACCCGAAATCATAGCTCATTTTTATGTGCACGAGGTGCACGAGATCATGTCAAACCAGTTATTCCTCGATGGCTCCAAAGCAACTGCCTCGTAAAACAACTTTGGTGGTAGGTCTGTGGGAGCAGTGTACAATGCAGCTAGTAATATAGAGAATTGACAATGGCTCGGTTGGATAATATCTGGTCTTTCCAACGACTGGCCCGCGTTCGTTTAGCTACCACAATTTCCTCTATTTCAGTATTGCCTTTTTGTTTATTCAGGAAAGAGGTGACTATCAATGGAGAAAAGGTGACCATAAAAGGCCTGGCCCAAACACAGGCCGGACCTGTTCCCTACCTTTATTTAGAACCGAAGTTCAAGAATAATTCGTGAGTAGTTACACATAAATGTATTTTGTCTAATTTTGTTTTTATCAGACGGTTGGTATTTCAGAAAACTTGAGCATCAGATTTACAACGGTAACCCCGTGAATGAAGAAGTAGCAAACGGACAGTGAGCGCTGGTTCCTTTCGGTTTCCACTAAGAANCCTTCCACAAAAGCGGATTTGACTCTGAGTGATAGTAGTTTGGTTATGAGGAAGATTACGCAGTATCGGTATACGTAGTTCCCATGTGAGCGATAGACGTCGAAATGGATCCTTTTGATCAATAGCGATATCATAGTACAAAATGTGCTTATCATTCAATCGTTACTCGTCCCAATTGCCATTTCATTACGCTTATCCCTTGTCGATTCATGTGGTTGCTCTACAACATCATATATAGCTATAGATTACTAGTTCAACCCCACCGATCACGCCACATCAGCCTGTTTACCTATTAAGCTTTCTCCCAGCTGCTAACCTCTTGGTGCGCTGTGGGTCTCCCACATCACTATCTTTATCATTACCTCTACTACCTGAATAACCTCGTCGCCCCAATTATTGTCGATTTGCTCGAGCGAGCGCCAGTACTATAACCAGTCGTCCCTGTTGTGATTGTTGTGTCCTCTGTGACCCCAGCGAACCCTTCCCGCTCGCGGGGCACGTGGCATAACATTTATTTCGTCTAGAGCTCCTGTGAAGTAGTCCGACCATTGCGCCGTCCTCGTGTAGGTTTTACGTTCCGAAGGATTTACTTATTGAGCAACCAAATCCATCGTTTATTACAAAATTGCATGACGTGTGTGGAAAAAATATTTTCGACTCAATTAAGGGCATTCGAAACATTCATTCACCGACCGAGGTGCGCATAGCTAGAGCATTCAGAGAGATGTTATTATTATTCAGCTTAGAAGAAGCACTTTTACGTTCTCCACGATCATCGGCTTTGANCCATTGCGCCGTCCTCGTGTAGGTTTTACGTTCCGAAGGATTTACTTATTGAGCAACCAAATCCATCGTTTATTACAAAATTGCATGACGTGTGTGGAAAAAATATTTTCGATTCAATTAAGGGCATTCGAACCATTCATTCGCTCGACCGAGGTGCGCATAGCTAGAGCATTCAGAGAGATGTTATTATTATTCAGCTTAGAAGAAGCACTTTTACGTTCTCCACGATCATCGGCTTTGATAGGTTTAGTTGCAAGCTCATTTCTCCACAAGCATTTGCAAATTTGGACAGCAATCGATCCGCTTGTTCGACTCCGGTGCTATAAGCATATCGTTTGCAAAGCAGTGGCTACGTGAGAAGCGGCGCTTGATTTCTCTCCACCACCATCTTTGTCGCGTCAACTGAAGTCAGGACGACAAAAGAAGTCCATTTTTGTCTTGCGATTAGCGAAACGCCGAAGGAAATGACGAATCCTTATCCTTGGCGGCTTCGACTGAGACTGCTGTCTCTTCTTCGGATGTACCTTTATTCTTCCCTCTACATAGTGGCGCCAATTCAGGGTCAGTTAGCAATCATCTGCAGCTTGGGTAATCCATCTCTCAAGCATCACCTCGAAAAGAGGAGTATATTGGCTACTTGTATACTCTCAGCTTTTCTAACACTATTGCGGTGATATTCGACAGTTGGTTTGTTCCTCATCGATGCTGTCGGTAACGGAGTCTTCCCATAAACTTGCACAGCTCACTAGCAAGGGTACCTCGAATAAACTTTTCATTATTTCCCAGCACTTATTGGTTAGATGCAAACTTTTGGCTCAACTGATACAGGATACCAATGCGTACCACCCTGAATGGTGTACATGAGAAGTTTGCATGTGCAGGTAACACACACGCACACACACACTCACATACGGACATACGCACATACACACATACCCACATGAACACACGCACAAATACATGCACACATACGCACAAATACATACACACCAAAACACAACGCAATACAAACGCTTATTTTGCTATATTGATACCATTCCTTCCAATAGTTTTCAGTAGTTGGATGTGTTCACGTTGAAGCTTGCTTGTTGTTATTTTAGTGGATTTGCTTCATTCATGTGCGCTGAACATGCAATAAAGTTCTGAAAACAAACAAGCCCTGTGAGGAGAAAGACGGCTAGACACAACTGATCAGGGCCTTCATCCTCCCAATGCACTTGCGTCTCTGGCTCAAACTCAATGGTCCCCTTAAAAATGCTCCTTCTTAAACAATAGAACGAACCACCACCCTTGCTGCCACCCGAGCCTGCCGCCTTAGAGTCTCCATATACATCGTTGAATGAATATGAATTCAAACTCAAACTGCATGTACATATTTCCAGATGGTGGATGGGACGAGTGTCTCCTGTCGAAGTTGGTATAAGATTGGCCCGAGATCCGGGATTGGTCATGGGCAACTATGCAGTGTGCCAGCCTCCTGTAAGCGTTGTTTGTTGAATTCACGCCTTACCTTTGTATCCTTTGCTTTAGGAGATGGAACCGTTGGAGCCTGGCCAGTGGGCTGAGTTCGTGCTCGTGGTCAGAAATGTATCAGGTTAGAGCAGTTTTGGGCGAAATTCCTAATATTGAATAGTCTATGTAGCGAATCTATCGTGATAATGAAAAAGTTTCGTCGCGTTTCATTCAGTTGCGCCGCGGCGTGATTTGCTTCGTAACCCGTAGTTCGAACAGAGCGATATCACGATAGATCCGTTCGTCCCTCATCTAAATTCGCCCGCATATACTGCAGTGTCAACTTAAGGGAATGTCGATCAGTGGATGTACGAATGGGATTTGAGCAACAAGTTCAATCAGAAGTTCGGAAAAAAGTTTAAGGTGGCAAGATCGTTATGAAAAGTCATTGCTCAAACCATCAATGGTAGTTTAGCAAAGAGATATTGGAAATGACATCATCAAAGGTCCACCACATAGTCCTATTCCTCCCATTGCCTACTACATAATCAAACGGACGTCGTGAGTGTGAATCTAGCGCTATGTTCTTCTCATATGAGCATTTCCTAGCCTTTTCAGCCAAGGGAAATTTTTCTTAATACCAGAGGACGCTTTCTCTTCAATCGATTTGCTGCTCTCTCATTACTACAGTGAGCTCATTTTCCGTACTTTGAGTTACCTCACCACAGCATAATACTCTGAATTGATGCCGGACCAGAAGTATGTAGAAGGAATCTGTAGATTTTGTGGCCCGACAGCAACTCAGGATTTCCAGTGAAATAGATTGAGCTCGATCTATCGCTGCCGACGGTCGAGATATATCGAATTGATAATCGGCTACGCCCGTAAGCCTGAAAGCGCAATTTTCTGAGAACTGTGCNTTCTCATATGAGCATTTCCTAGCCTTTTCAGCCAAGGGAAATTTTTCTTAATACCAGAAGACGCTTTCTCTTCAATCGATTTGCTGCTCTCGCATTACTACAGTGAGCTCATTTTCTGTACTTTGAATTACCTTACCACAACATAATACTGCTGAATAGATGCTGGTCCAGAGTATGTAGAAAGGATCTTTAGACTCTGTGGCTCAACAGCAAATCAGGGATTCTTCCATGGGATATCCACTGGGATAGGTTGAGTCCGATCTACCGATGTGCACGGTCGAGATGTATCGAATTGAATCTGCTACCCGCAAGCCTGAAAGCGCAATTTTCTGAGAACTGTGCCCCTGAGAGTACTGTACAAGACATCCCTAGCGCTGGTAGGGGACATCGATGCTTACAAATCAGGGCATCAGCGTCATCCTTGGTCCTACTGGTCTTCTGTCCTCTGTAGGCAGGCAGTGAGCCTCTTGTACCGAATACTTTGTTGCATTTCAGTATTACTCAAACAGCAACTTTTTTGAAAAGCTGGCTTTACACAACCATCATGCTCTCGAGTGCATTCATCCCATTCTATTAAGCTCATCTACTGCCACTGAAGGGAGAAAAGTCTGTAGCCAAGCAGCCGTATCCGCTGTTTCTCCAAGGAACGAGCCGCTTCGAAACTCTGCCACATACTTTCCCCAAACCGATACTCGGTAATTTTTTCGTGGTCAGAAGAAAAATCAAGTGCGAACTAGAATAAGCCTGAATTTTCGACCGCTATTTTTAATATGCTTTTGATACTGCAATTTGTTGAAGAACGATGCATCTTACTCATAAAATACTATTGCAGGGGATCTTTCTAAACCTGAATATCACGCCAAAGAACGCTCGCCAATTCAGCTGCTGGTCGGAGGACCAGTAAAAGGTCTGGATCAATACAAGCCAAGGTACTCATGAATTGGAGGCCGTTTTCTTTTCTTTCTTTCTTGACGTGCTGGCAAAGTACAATCTGTTTGATAAAACGACAGATGTAGGATCAGATCCCATCGCCGCAGTTGTGAGTCGAAAAAAAAACAAATGTCTCATGGTTAAAGCCAACGATAAACGCCCATGCCAATTTTCTCTCCAGAAAACCACATTTCCACGTTTTTTACTCTTATTGATGTATTTTCTCGCTCATCACATGCGACCACTACAGCATATGGCATTTGCTTCCACTGATCCTGCATTACTTTTTCAATGTCCTCGTCCTATTCGTCTTCCCTCACACAATGCTGCTCTATTGTAGAATCGCAAAGAAAATTCTTGTCCAGGACCAGGAGCAAAGAGAGTCGCTGTTCAAAGCTTATCTCTTCTATAATGGCTCCTACAAACCTGTGACACTTCGCAAACTCAGGCCAAAACTGTTCAATAGGAAGGCATTCGAGAAAAACATAAAGTGGGTAGATCTCAAACATTCTCAAACATGGAATTCTATCGCATAGCAATTTGTTTTTAGACGGCTGACCGACATCGAGGAGAAGAGTAGAGCCAACCTGACGTTTGTGTTTTCATGAAGCAGCAACCCGAAATAGTGCTCGTATGTCCGCTTTTCAGGAAAGCTCAACCGGGTTGCCACAGGAACGGTTCCAATTTTCTGTCTCACATTGTCGCTTACGGTTACCATGAGGATGTGGTAGGTTGCCAACCAACACCTTGCAGTGGTATACCTTGGTCTTGTTGACTACAGCAGTCAGAAAATTAGTGCTGTAAAATTGTTTCAATGGTTAAAAGTTGACCGTTCTCACTCGTTCTTTAAAAGGGCTTTTAGAAATTTGCGAATTGGGTCGCGTACGAGTTCATTGCTGGCACTCCTCTGGACAGATGCCTTCAGCGGCGAAAATATCTGAACCAGTTCATGTCACTAAGACAAAAGTCGGAGATTTTGTATCAGGTTAGCGCTTAGATAGAATACAGAATGATTCAAAAGGAGGTCGGTGCAAGTAACTCTGAAAGGAAGAAATGCCCTGACCTTCCTGACATCAATCATTGGTATTCCAGGTCAGTGCGGGGATGCGATTTCTGGAGCTGAACGGATTGTGTCATCGTCACCTGCGAGCATCAAACATCATAGTCAATCAGTCAACAAACTACATTTATGCCGTTAAAATCACCGACTATCTGGTTCCATATCACTTTTTAGATGAGGTATGTTTTCAACATTTCCTCGGCATAATCAAAAAGTTCTTCTTGCAAAAAAACCCGATTTTACTAGAAAGTATTTTAAATAGAGACCGTGTTCAATCACTATCCAATAACAAGGCCGGTGAACCTTTGACGGGCGTTCAAAACGGTATTTTGACCTGCGTTGTCTGTCTGTACGTACCTGAGTTATGGTTTGGATGCCTTTCGTTAGCCATATGCTAGGGCTCATAGGAGTAAGCGACAATTGTGACTATCTAGTCTTCTTTTAGCAACTCATACTAGATGGGTCCTTTCACGCCCCACAATACTATGATACGAATTTTGAATCTTCGAACTTTTTTTTGTAAATTTCTTGCCAACTTAATATCGAGAACATGGATGCCATACTCCGCTTTATGGAATTAAAACACTTGAATTTAAACCTTCAGAACCTTCTGAGCTTGCGTGATTGCAACTTACGTACTGCATTCTACATGACGCATGAGAATGTAGCAGAATGTGAGAACGAGATCCCTCAACAAATACTATTAGAACTGTAGGACACTGCGGCAATGAGCAACTTGTCTGATTTGGATTGGCCATGGTGGGCGCCGGAGTGCTTGAAGGACCACTGCTTCGACATTGTCACGGATATTTGGGCTTTCGGATGTGTAATCTTCGAGGTCAGTACTGGTGAAACCTGGTTGGAAACTGTATATTCCCTGCTTGAATGAACACTATTTATTTTTAGATCAATCACGACGGACTTGGGCCATATGCTTTTCAGAAGAAGCGTCCCCAGTCCCATAACGAGTCAGTTCGGAACTTCGAATGTTACCTTAGTCATCTAAACAGTAGCATTTAACTAAAATTTTTGCTCGAACCGCTAGTTTCTGTTAGAGAACGCGATTTCCTAGCAATCATAGAACACTTTTCTTCTTTGGTACACTTCAACGCAGAGTTCACGATAATTTTGAGTTATCTACTTCTCGGCGGGTAATGGAGGTGATAGCCTAGAGTAGTGCAAAAGTGGCGAGGGATACGCGGAAATCGGCGTCTTTAATGAATTATCAGGCCTAAAAATAGAAGTAAAATTAAGGGTTGGACGGGAATGTCACGAAAAACTTGCAGGAAGGGCGAGCTGTTTGAACGCGCTCCTTTGCATACAGCCGGCTGCAATAGTGTAAGGTGTGGGTCCCAATGCTTATGGTGCAACTCTACAGCTCTACTCTTTTACAACGCTTAGCAACTCGTCCGGCTTGGGTGTGCACGTCGATTAAGCTGATTTTACTGGCCTATACTACGCCCTATCTTGACTGTTTTGCAACACGACAGCGTCTCTTATGCTATCCTTGAAGCTCATAGGTTCACCCTAGGGAGAAATTCAAAAGCCATTCTCAACGTGAATTTTGCCTATAATTTGAGAGCAGTTCACCTTCATTTAACGATGATAACTCTATAACACCTCCATCTTCGTCTTGGCACTGAAATTCGTTGATTTGGATCGGATAACATGTTCGAAGTGATTGCTGAAAGATACTGAGAAAGTGCAAAAACACGCTCTATGGTACAGTAGTAAACAGATGGGACATCTGAGTCACCTGAGAGACAGTTCCGTAATGGAATAGATAACATTGTCTTTGATGGAAAGTTTCGCTTCACTGACGTTCAAAGTTGTACACAAAGTCGGACTATAGAGTCCTCCGGGCTAGCTTCTGTTTTTAAAAGCTTGGTTAAAGAGAGATGACAAGGAAATCCGAGTTGTGTCTCTTCGCCTAACTTGTTATAAATACGGCTTGGACACCAAATTTACTAAAATTAAAAAATTAGTTAATGACTTATTTTCATCAAGACGAGAAGGTACTTAGGTAAAAATATAAGCGGCTTTGTTGATGCAGCTATCTTCTCCATTTCACCTTTTCTTCCTTAAATATCACTTTGTATGTGGTTAGTGTTTTACCTCCTTGGCAGTTAGCACGCTCCAGTGATTATAGGACCAATTCCATATACAGTATCTTTCTTTTTCTTAAATGAATACCCTATTCGTATACAGATTTAGGATTCTCCTAATCTACCTCTTTCACACCACTTTCTTTCAATTCCGGTTTTTACTTTACCATTCTTTTAAGTTTTCTTGTTCCTATACTTTATGATTCTACCACGTTAACCATTACTCTTAATTATTGTGGTAGATATTAATTTACCACGTTGATTCCTGACATACTCTTTGGTTTCTACTGTTCCTCACTTACTGAAGAGCCCGAGGAACAGTAGGAACATATTGGTTCGTCTAAGTGAGGGGCGAAACGAACCACCCTACAGAAATATTACCTCATGGTTAGAGATTCCTTCAGAATCACAACACAACTTCATCCACAACATTGATTAGTAGTGCAACGGGCTCGCTTCGGCATAAGTCAAAAAGAACGCCCATGAGGCTCAGCAGAGCTTCTCACAAAGGAGCAAAACATGAATCGGGTTGAATGTGTGAAGTCAAAATCTCTGTTTCATTCGAGAACACCCAAACAACGTGAGGAATAGGTGGATCAATGGAACGAAGAAGACCTTACCGCACTCCATAAGCCACCTTATTGTAAGGTCCCCCCCCCCTCAGGGATTTTGATACTACACCAAATAGGGGTGGTTGCTGTTACGACTGCCGGACGAAAACAGAGTGACTGCACAGGTTCACTGTAACCAAAAACACGAACAGTGAAAAGAGAGAACAGTTGAGAGGGGTTTAGGAAAGGAGGCCCACCAGTGTGGGTCGAGGGGTACGGGTATAAATTTTCGATCGCACCTAATCAAGCTCGCCTCGCAGCTAGGCGCGAAGTGACCTTAAATAGGTTCGAGCACAGAGAGAACTGCGAGTAGGTCCAGCCCAAAAGGACTTGGTCTCTGATACTTAGGCCTTTCTCAATATTTTGATCTTACCTTTTCACGAATTTGTCTCACTAACACTCACTAAGGGTGATGGTCAGGGTCTTCCAAGGCATGGGTCTACAAACTCCGTGGGGGTAGGCCGGCCGTTCGTGGCGGGTAACAAAAAACTAATGACCTCTCCTTCTCAGAGGTTCCCTTTTATCAGTTCTTCCCGCGCCTCTTCTTTCCTCAGACATGTTTATTAACGTTACCAACTACCTTCTGATCACCAGATCACCTACATCCATCTGATCACCGTCGACCCATTGGTGTATTGATCTCAAGAGCATTTCTTCTCCGACGCCTCCCCGTGCAGTTTTCTCTGTCCCTTCCTGACATTGTTTTCTCCTTCCGTGGAAATCGAATAGCAAGCAGGGACCAAACGATTTTGAAGCTAGTACCGATCTTTCATACATATACGAAAACGCGAACGAAGATGAATAGAATAAAGCAAAAACCGATACGAAAGGAGAGTTAATGAATTGAGTAAGAAAAGTGAAGGGGGAGGGGCAGGATGGAGCCGCCCTACTGCTCCGCTGAGTCGCTTCCGAAGAAACTATTTTTAGGGCGTAGCTTTCGTAACGTCCAGTGGGTCAAATCGATGAGTGATCCGTCTCAATCAACTCTCCTGGGCAAGGACCACATCGGAGGCGAGGCGATGTCTTCGTTAGTAGGCAATGCCTTTGTCAAGTAATTACCACATCCCGCGGACACACCTCTAGGCTATGTGAGATGTAGTCAAAACTAGTTGAATAGGTAAGTTCACTTTAAGTTCACAACAATGAATCAATGAGCGAGTTTTTTATCTGCCAAAATCTCTAGTGTGCATCCCTAGTGCGTTGTGTCTTCATTAGTAGGCAAAGCCTTTGTTACCACATCCCGCGCACACACCTCTAGGCTATGTGAGATGTAGTCGAAACTAGTTGAATAGATGAGTTCACTTTGAGGATCACAACAATGGATTCAAAAGTTATTTTATTGATTCACGTCTGCGGTTTACGTTCACGTCAAATGAATCTAAATATCTTTATAACAAAAGCCACCTCGATCACATGGGTCCTCCGAAGAAGAAAGCTCCCTTCACACTCGGGAATGCTCGCCGCGTCCCAACTTTTTCCCATAAGTTTCCCAGCCTTCCTATGTTCACTCTCCTGTGAGAGTGAGGGGACTCGAGAAGGAGTGGTTTCTATGCGCTTTCATTGTACCTGGGTTGAGGGGTCTATCGGTGCTGTGGTCACAATTTGGGTGGGCTGCCGCCTGTTGTGGTGTACGATTCACAAAGCCTTCGACATTAAGCCTGCTGAAATTAATTTCCGAGCAGCCTAATCATCGAGTTGTACTGCTTCTGTGTGGCTGTCCAAAACCACTTCGCTGCGCTCTGGGTGAAATAATGAGCGAGTTTTATTTTTTCCGTCACAATCTCTAGTGTGCATCCCTAGTGCGTTGTCTTCTTACGACTTGGGCGGCATGAGACCTTGCATGAGCTCCTTCGAAGAATGTTTTTGCATCACGGTCTCCTACGCGAAATCTCCAATGAGATTAGTTAATATAATGGTAATACATATAGCTCCACACTTTGGCGAAAACCTGCCCAGAAACCTCGCGTTTCTCCAACGGGATAACTTGACAAAGCTTGCCGGAGAAAACAGTATAGCAGCTGACCATTCCTCTTCGAACCCCGCTGACTGAATATCGTCTGGCTCGACGGCCAGTCTCGCAGACATCAAGGACAGGATAACCACGTCTTAGAATCCCTCCGAGAACACTTAACGTCCCCTAAGGCTGTACCTGCTTCCAGCTCATGGCCCTCCAGAGGTTATCATACGGAAGTATGACAGCATCGCTATACATGCTAGGTACGTTCTAGAGGTCCTTCGAGCGATGAACGTACCTTAGCGTAATTTCCGCGGCAACCTCGTCAGTGGTAAGCGTATGCAAATACAGTAAGAACGGTAAAAGCAATGGCAAAATCAATTGACGTGGGATTTACAATATCAATGAGATATGAAGCTACGTGCTATGCGGAGCTGCTCAGAAACATGGCTCTGAGGGGTATCGGCAAGCAATCTAATTACATAAAATGACCAAATGTGAAAGATGACTGAGGAGCAGACTGCAATAGATTGCTGACCGGTACTTAGACGGTACACACGATACGCTTTTCTTAGGCACACATTCCTTAGGGCATCTCGAGTCGATATGACGGACGTCGCTTGGCGATGAAGTTAGTGCGCTGAAACAGAAATATTCAATTGAAAAATCCTTACAGTCAGTTGGCATGGCTAGAACAGCCGCTACTTTTCTTCTTTTACCGAGTTGCGTTTTGCTTGTTAACCGATTGTCATCGATTTCTCGGGGCTTTCGGGCGGGTAGTTAGCGCTGGCTTCAATAGCGCAAAATGGTCCAGACCGCTATGTAGCTGGTTTCGGGTGTTGCGACTTCCCTTCTCCATCTGGGAGCTGTCTTAAAAGCAGTTTTTGCATCTACTTCCAGCGACTTCGTATCCAGTTTTCATGTGCTCACGATATTGCTCAGCATTTGTGTAGATTGCCTCGCCAGTTTTAACCCGGAAGTAGCTCGGCTTTACAATCGTCATAATCTAATACGGTAACAAGTGGTTAGACGGAGTCACCGGCTTGGCTACCGAGTCGTTTTCTTACTCTGCAAGTTGTTTTCTTCCTTCCGAGGGAATCGAATAGCGAACTGCTATGAACGATAATTCGAACTAGTATCGATCATTCACACATAAACGAAAACGCGAGGAAGAGTTTATTAGAATAAACCAAAAACCGAGGGAATAATGAAATGAGAAAGAAAGGGGAAGAAGAGGTGNAAAAAAAACCATTGGGCTTGGCTTTCGACACATTCTGTAGGTCAAATCGATGTGTGACCCGCCTCGATCGAAATTTCCTGGACGAGGTAGTGTATCCCTTCGCGATACAAATGAGGCGATGTCTTCGTTAAGTAGTAATGTCTCAGCTAATCAATCCATCACATCTCGGGGATACACCTCTAGGCTACGCGAGATGTATTCGAAACTAGTGGAGATCAATGTAAGGATCACAGCCCGTGAATCGAAGATTAAAAAATCATCTTATCAGACAAGTAAAAATATCCTCTGTTTACAACGTTCTTTTTTAGTTCACTTTCAGCCTACGGCGAGATTTTAGAGTTATTTCGAATCAGCGTAAAAACTTCAAAATGTGTAGAAAAAACGAATGCTTGGTCATTACAAAGGAATTTGCTCCTTTATTGTTCCGACTGGGCCTGAACGTTCAGTGGCTTTAAGTAGAGGCAGTTCGTCATGAGCTCCCTCCCCGCGAAATGTTTAGAAGCGGCAGTGAGAGAGGTCTGAAAGCTGAAATCTAAAATGCCGGTGAGGATCGACCTCTAATAATTTTGATGAAAACGACAAGGCGGGAGCGTCAGTGGAATAAAATCGTAACGACTTGGCTTCACAATAGACTTGAAAACCTTGATGTTCTGCTCCCACTTAGTTCTTTTTCTCCTTTTCCAGTATTTCAACAGTAGACTGCTGCGTTCTTAATATTTCCCTGTGGTACTTATGTGAACATTGTTTTTGTTAAGGTGATCCGATTAAGAATTCCAGCAATATCAAAGCAGTTAATACTTCCTATCACCGCTGTAAATATGACCTGTGGCTGATCACTAACAAAGGGTCCTTTTCAGTTTACAAGCAATTTTCGATAGAAAGGAGAAGATGGTGATAGTTCAAGAGGAAGAAATGGACACGTTTCTTGAAGAGTTGCTCTTCATGTGTGTTAGCTATGAACCGGAGGTGAGTCGCTGTGCTGCACTTACTCTACTAATCTGAGGTTCCCGCTGCAGTCGACGTAGTGACGCAGCTTATTGTGGGTCTCTTCTGAGAAAACTCCCGCATTCCGATGGCCTTGGCCTTTGACAAGGAGAACGATAAACCTTAAATGAGTATGCGATGGAATTTCTTTTTCTTCCTAACGTTGATCCAGCGCCGTCGCAGGGTACGCTGTTCTTATTGGTCGTCTCTTTTTCTTTCTATCTGCGGCATCAATGCCTTGAGTTGCCCATTAAGTCTTTCTTGACCACGTCCTACCTCATCGTCTTTAGGGCTTCAGGTGGCCTCTCAGCTCACACTTCCCTCCTACTGAGTGGTCCGATGCCCATACCATGGCAGGTACTGTTTTCCCATCCACAGGAGTTGTTTGTATGACTGCCGTGACGTCCTCGTTTCTGATCCAGTACAGCAGAGCCCAACATCGGTCCCATCTCAACATACAAATCACTGCTGAGTGAAATTGTGCATACAAACTGCTCGGGTGTGCGAACTTGGGCATGAGTGGTCGCTTCGTGTTCGGGTGCGAAGTGACCTCAATCGAACCTATCTTAATTACGCGCCTCTCCTCAACCGTACCTCACCTCATCTTAGTTATGAGAGTAATGGCAGAGAGTGAAATTTCAGTAGAAAATTAGGGTTGTGGACAAGAGAATTTCCAACATCCGCGGTTTCGAGAGTTCTATTACCATGTATATAGTAAATTCAGTAGATTCAAAAATGAACTTCGTGTAGATACTTTCTATTAGGAAATTAGGTTTCTCTAAACTCTACTGGATTTTTTGCTGAGATTTCTTTTACCTTGCATGTTAATAAAACTTTTCAAACCAAAGGCGATGAAAAGTTAGGAATTCTACGCTAGGAAACTAGTCTCTTAGAGTTTAACTTTCTAATCATTCTTATTCGTCATCAATCTCTTAACTAAGATGAGCTTAAGTACGATTGAGGGGAGGCGCGAAATTAAGATAATTCAGGTAGAATTAAGGTCACTTCGCACTTAGACGCGAAGTGATCGCAGCCGTATATAAATTTCTCCTAGTCGTGTTAGTCGTACCCAAATTCCCACGCCCTAACTGCTCTATATAACCTAAATTTGAACCTCCTTGACCACCGCTGGCCGCATAGGACTTCACTGGTCTCGCTCCATTCCATCCACTTCGTATTCATCCCAGCCTCTACAATCTGGTCCGCACTTCCGTCAGCAGACTTGTCGCTCCCTGTTTATCGAAAATCCTGCCCTCTTTTTATAGCTAATTAGTTCGACTCTTCTGAAGCTCCAGGGTAAGCTGCAGAAAGGCAATTCTGGATTGCCTTTCTGCAGCCTACCCTGGAGCTCTTCCTTACGCGTCGGCTACCGAAGACACGTCCTCAGCCTAGAGGAAGGATGGTCTTCAGTGATCCATCTATGAGTTTTTTGTGATGAGATCCATTGCTATAGGAAGAGGAACGGGCTCATAGCTGGAGCTGAATGCTCCTCAAGAAATTTGAAAGGCTTCGAAAGCCCAATCCAGCTTGCGGAAGGCCAGGAAGCAAAGTCTACATAGCCTACTCCGATCTGAAGACAGCTTCTCTCGATATTTCTCTATACCTGTCTTGCTGCGGAGGTGGCATCGTTTTAGACCCTCACGGCATGAAAACGAACTGCTCCTATGAGATGGTAAGAAGTTTTCAATCCCAATTCGACCAACTACAGTTCATGCATGCACAGTAAACCTGGTCACAATTGAACATTCCATCGCGTTTACCTTCTGTCTGAGGATGAAGTCGATAGTACTAGTTCCCCACGCAACTAGGGACACTTCCCTCAGCAGTTACAGTATTTAGGAACAGGTGAAATCACCCAAATAAGCGCTTTTTGAGCAACTTTCGTGCCTTAATTGGTACCTCATACAGATCAATTGCTTTTCCGACCATTGTTTTCCCTATTACTACTCGACGAAACTTATTTTCTTTCAAGTTGGCAGTGGGGCAAACCGTCATATCCACCTGGGGGCTATTCTCACAGTAACACGATGGGGTTCTTCGTTTAGGAGCCTATCGAAAAACTATTCTTCTCGCCTGACCCCACCTGGCTCCCGCAATATGGCGTCGCTGTCCTTTATATCACACACTGGCCGGAAGAAAAACTTCTTTCCTTCTTGACCATCAGCAGTTTTTGGTCTACTCAACTGTTCGGATCCTGCAAAAAATTTCCATTCATACGAATATTTGAAAATACACTCTCACGAGATCGGAGTAAACGGAAGTAGAGCAACTACGTCCTAGCAAGAGGACACTCGACTGCTGAAGGTGTCTATAAGTGTGAGCAGCCTAGGAGCTTAGGAATATAAAAAAACTCCTGAGTCTCTTCAATCATAAAACTCCTCAATCACATAATACCATCAACAAAACATTAGGGAAGAACAGTTGGACGCTCAGAACTCGGATTAAAGTGTTTGTTACACATGTATCACTGAAGCAAACGGTAGTGAAGCAAGTTCAGTCGAGGAGTATGCACCACCTAGTAGCTACCATGGAGGAGTATTCGGCGATTGGCCACGATCCGCGCACGTGACACGCGGCAGAGAGGCGCCCATATTCCCAGGTAACACGCTTCAGACAAGCCGTCCATTTCCGTATTCTTTACCTTATCTACAGCAGATTTAGCGTCTCATCTGTATTCGGCTAGGTCTTTTAAAGTTCGCGCTTTTTGGCAGCGCTTGCACACGGCTTTTTTCTGCTTCACAACTAACGTCATTGCTTCAGGACTTTTCCGTGTCGCCACGTCATCCATCTCTCCCTCGTCTCCCCAACCGTTTCCACTGTGAAATTCATTCTAGACATTAGCATGACTTCCATGCTGTCGTTCTAGGTTTGCTGTTTCGGCCTATCATAGGTACACCAGCTTCCAGTACCTTCCGTTTGAGCTTTCTTTGTCGGCTCGATGCATCGTCCACCACTATATCCTCCGGTCCGTTTCCGTTCTTGATTCCTTGGTAGGCTAAGTGGCCATGTCTGCTGGGAGAGGTCTGTGCTGTGTAGTTCGGCAAGACTTTTATGTACTTTGCAGTTTTGAGCGACGATCTTCTCACGAGTATGTGGTCAACTTCCGCTTGTCTCCCTTTACTGCTGTAGATAACCTTCTGAGTCTTTCCTCTCGCGAAGAACGTGCTATACATAGCTGGGTCGTCGACTGTGGCGAAGTCGATGATCCTACTGCAACTGATCTGTTGGCATCGTCAAGGCTCCGATAAAACTCTTTTTTTCGCAGTTTCAGCAACTCGGCTTGTGGTGTACACGAGTTTTATCGTCTACTACCACTCTTTTGTGTTCTTCCCTCACAGCCATGATCCTGTTGACAGCGGAGACGGAGTATTTTGAGGACTCCACTACTGCGATGGCCAAATCACTCCGTTTGGTGTCTCTTCGTTGTAGTAGAGCTTGATATCCCTCTTCAGTTTTTCGCGCCTTTACATTTTTTCAGCATGTCTATGAAGGGCTAAGGCTCGAATATTTTCGTGCTTTATTAGATCAGCTATCTTTCGGGACTCGCCAGTAGGAGATTCCACGGTAAAATCCCTTTCGAATCAACTCTTTCGACCGAGGTCGTTCATTCTCGGTAGCCCTCGCATACTGACCACGGTCCTGCGCGCCACATACATGTGACGTCCTTACAAATGATTTCGCTAAGCAATAGTGCATAGGAGAGTCGACATACGCCGTAGAAGGGTGTATTATGTAAGAATATACAAAGAGGGTGTACTCATTCATTAGTGTGGTGAAGTGATTGGGTAATACTTTTTCTCAAAAATTAGTGGTAGCTACTTCCAGTGTTCTAGAATAGGTTTTCTGACATCATCTATTCAACATAGAAAATACTCTCTGCTTCCCCTCAGTTGTATATTCATATGAAACTTTGAAAAAAAAAGTCGTTTCGCCTTGTCAACAGAACGAGGGAGCCCAGCTCCTCTCAAATATCAGTAGCATCCCCATGAGAAGCCTGCCAGATCTAAGCCAATTTTGCGTCAAATGTTTGAGCCATTCGACAATATTTCTCTACTTTGAAATGAATGCTAAACTGTAGTCAAATATAAAGATTTACTGCACATTTGGCTTCGAGTCCTTGGGTTATTGGCCCTAGGAAATCCGAATAAACACGCCATGGTCCGGGAAAATGATGCTCACAAGCATTTGGGAGTTTAAACAGCAAAACAGAATGAACAGAATTATCAACAATTTGTTCAAAATATTCTTGGAATAACTGCAAAAAGGAGAAGTTGTTGATGAGCAAGTATACCTGTGATCACCTTTGAAAAGCACATTTCAACATTAATGAACTGCGTGAGTGTCTGGACGAGCCAAGAGAAGCAAAAATGGTTTAGGACCGCGCAAAAGCGCCTTCACTGCTCTCGTATCATGTTTGGCATTATTTATTTACTTTACTTCGTATGGATTTCAGTTAGTTCCTAAGTAGAATCCATATGAGCGGTTCAATGAATTCATGGTACGACGCATCGCAGAATCGAGTCTGATGGTTGTAATAACTGTCCTGATTAGAGCTGAATATAAACTTCCCTCACAGACCACATTTTTCTGCGTGGAGTTAAATTTGCAAGAAGAAACGAATCATCTTGATTATTTTTGGAATTTCTTTGTATTCTACTCTATTTCCACTTGCTTACATAGATCAATGCAGGCAGCAATTTTCAACGTCAACTTGCCTACATCCCAGTTTTGCAGTCTCGGCCGACATTCGACTACTTGTTCAACTTCTTCCGTGCTCTGCTCTTCGACTTTGCTGTAGGACCTGACCCTGCCATTCAAAAGTACATAAAGAAACCGCCGAAAAAGTTCAGTCATCAGCAACGTGCAAAATAATAAACGTAAGTGTCGATTACTCAAAATTATCATTGTTGTTGTTTACGCCTTAACACCCTTTTTGCTTTGTTTCTTATGCTTCCGTACCTGGAAGCCGAGCACAACCATGTTGAGAGCAACAGGGAGGGTTTTAAAAGCAACAGATAAGAAGTGAAGGAGCATCAGTCCGTCAGCAGAAAAAAAACAAAAGGAACCCCTGAAGCCCAGTAATGCGATGATTACATTGCGATAACTCTTAAGGAAAGTACGCGAACAACAACAGCTACTTGATGTTTGTAGGAGTTCTGACCATTTCTAAATCGTTACTGTTCGAACACCAAAATTACGGCCCCACAAACAAATCGCTAGCTATCTGGGCTTAGTGAGAGGCGCGACAGATTATACACCAAATACTTGGAGATCATTTCATTCAGCAACATCGTAAGCGCTAGCTAGAACTTCTGATTTGTAGGCCAACTGATGAACTAATTGGCACGCCAACTAAAAAACTATTCATTCTTATATCGGGATGATAGAGGTCTTTCAGAAATCGATTCTATGGTCTAAACTTTCCCATGCTCGAGTAGTTCCCAATAAGTAAATCAGATTGGATAATTTGAGGGCTGAGGTGCTGTAGCGGCAAGTGGCGCACTATCACACCCGCACATCCCGGGTTCAAATCCAGATCAGTAATCGATATTCGCCAATACTCCATTACGATTCTGATTGGAAGTCGAATACGGGGACATATCCCTTAGATGGATTGATCGACGCCTGAAGGCTTTGTCTTAATTCTTTAAGTTAAGTTGAAAATTGGTATAAGTGGTATTAGCTGATGGATCGTTCTGGAATACGCCGCGCATTCTACTCCGTTTAAAGCCAAAAACTTATTTGAGAGAGTGTATGACCCATAGAACGATTTGCGATCAGCTAATGGTGAAACACCTTTTTTCTCAACTAATTGGTTTTGGGGCTGACATAGTGCAAATGCCCCGATCAAAGCGAAAAACAGTTGCCGCTCTCTTTTGGTCTTTTTAGTCCACTACTCTTCTTCACCTGCCTAAACAATCTTTCGCTTTTGCTAAAACCCAAATCGACCAGTTTTTACAAAAGCAACTTCTTGAATGCAGCAGTCAAAACTTCAAAATAGGGGTGTATGCAACCAGTTTCCGACATGCACTCTGAATGTGCCTTCTCTGATTTGTCCATCTGGATGGAAACATCGCTCAACAGCTACCCTCACAGAGGAGAACGAACGTAGGAATTGAAGAGTGGGGCACTCTTGCTGCAAAAAATGACCGGAAACACTTCGATGCAAGCAATACTGCAAAAACGTTCCGACAAGTGTCCAGTGACCTATTTGTGTACATCTCACTTCTTTTGTTGTAATTTCTTTGCAGTGCCAGGCACGACCACAAATACATACAACTTAACCACTGTTCCTATACTTCGTACTTGATTTTGTTTGTGTATTGTTGATAGCATTTTGTGCCGTGAACATTATCTCACTAGCGCTAGGTTTTAGGCACCAGCCACGAACCCTTAAAGGCACAGTCCACGATGATTCTAAAGCATTCGATATAAAAGAGAGGAGAAGCTACATATGGCGCAGAACAGTGAAAAGTAATGATGGAAGCGCCAAAATCGGCAAATTCCAAGAATATTTGGTTCTAAAAAAGAGTAATAAAAAGTACGAGTTTGTACGAGATCGTGACGAGAGAAGCTGCAAGGAGGGAGTGTTCAGAAGAATCACCCGTCGCTCTCATAGCGTAGAAGGCCTCTACCAAAGTCACCATTTTTATCGTCAACTGTGCCTCTAGGGAGTTCAAAGCCAAGTTTTTCGTGTTTACCCTTTTAAGTGTTGGGATTCACAACGAATTTTCATATTTAGTGGTAGTTTTACTGGTTTACCAACTTTCACACCTATAACAAAGCGTATCTTGGTAATACAGTACGCTTGTTATATTGCATTCTCTAGTTTCAACTTCTCATCTTTTTCGGGGTGAAACCCCAAAAAGTTTTCACAACAGAAAGTATGATTCAGGAGCATATGATTTTACTGAGCACTTATGATCTTTTCCGAATGGAGAACCAAAATTGTTTTAACGTCGTTGGCGTTTTTCTTAGAGCACAGCCACGGTTTCAGAGTATATCGCTAAGCGTTGAGAGTCGATGCCGCGTTAGCGTCCGCGCGGCCGACACTGGCATCGTGCTATGTAGGCCTCTACAAAAATGGAGGTGATAATGCACATGGTTAGGAGCCTCCGCTTCTTTTTCAACACTGAGCGCTAGAGCGCAGATGAGGAATAGCCATAGTAATTGTGCTCATTAATGCTTCTTAGCCGAGAATATACATTTTTTTTATCTGAGCCTCAGGAGGGAGGGAGCACCGGTGTGAATGAACTACCATATTATAAACCACTCAACTCATAACCCACCCTAGCTTTGAGGAATAGCGACCCACCCTTCTTCGCACTAAAGTCCTTATTGTCGAAGTAAAGCGAAGCCGCCTCTCCCTAAGTACTCTTTAAAGGAAGGAATGAGGCTCAGCGTAAGCCGGACGACCCGTCTGGCATTATGTGAAGGAAAACTGCCTCGGGTACACAGATCAAAAATGGTGAAATTCTTTTTTGAGGTTTCATGGAGCATTGCCGGGTCGGAACGCGGCATGGATAGGACACAAGGGCAAAAAAATGGATTCCACTCCGGAGCCACTCATTACACCTAGGAAAAGACGTCTCTATTGGCCTTGTAAGGTTCATACGAGTTCTAAGCACATCTGTTGTAAATGTAGTCAACTGGTACACGCAAATTGCCATCACGCTTCTCGGCAGTGATTGAAGTCTCGTCCGAACATCCCTCCCCCCTCTACATACCCAATCCTACAGCGAAAGTTAGCTGGGTTTTGGTAATATATATCGATATTTCTCAATAGTTTTTATATGTTTCTGCGTTGTTCGGATTCGATTCTACAGCAATATTTATACCTTGTAGTGGGAATGAAATTATCGCGAAATCAGCTAAAAATGCCTACATTGCCTTATGGTCAAAAGAGAATGAAAGCTGTTCCCATCTTTTCCTAAGTTTTGGCACTATACTCACCAGTCTTTCTGTGCCATCACAGATGGAGCAGGCAATAATTGCGAAAGTGGCCGCAAAGTGCCACTTTTTCAATCAGTAAAAGATACGGCAGACGTCCTCCATAATGTTGGGTGGCCTATTTGTTTTTCAGTTCTTCTCGTTCTTCCTTCTTTAGTCCATAAGAAACTATGAGAACTGATCAAAAAAACTCCGCGTCGCCTTCATTTACCTTACACTCTCCTACACTGCCACTTCGTCTTCCATCCTTAGTAACCAATTTCCAACTTCCACAGTTAACATTGGACTTCTCGAACTGCCCGCATTTTTGCTCAATTTCAATAGAGGACATTAGATCATCATTGCACAGGAAAACTGAGGCGACGCTGGCGGCCCTCTCCAAACGACAGCGATTGTTAACTACTCCGGGCTATTAGTGATCACTAAACCAGCTGCATGCACTGCTGCACAACACTTCAGAGATGTCACTAACAAAAGGCAGCCTACCTGTCACTGACTGAGAAGCTCTGTTGTCGTTGCTGTAACATAATCTCCCAGTGGGCGGTGATCTGAGCTTACATTCTTGTAAAGCTGCTCATAAACTTTTCATTCTATTAGATTTGAGAGAGGATTAGAACTTCCAGGAAAAGTCCTGCTAACATGTGAATAATCGCTACATTTCCTCCGAAGGTATAGCAGTCTAGGATAGGGGACAGCCATAGGAACCTTCTGAGAGAATTGAGTGTTGTGTTGTTTATCACTCTTTTGTCTTCAAACAAAGTCGAGTGGGAAAGTGGGGGCTACATTGTGCTTAAGGCCAGTGTGAACGAATCCTCAAGCCGCTTTGTTGTGGACAACCGAAATAACCAAGGAGGCAGATCACTCATCGTCTCAATTTGACCGATCCGTTTCTTCAACGACACTCATAAATCATTGTTATGAGGATTAGTAAACAGTCCTTTATCTTTGGCTCGTCAGCAGTCTACGTAGGCCAAAGTCTCAGCGATGACAATCATCTCCCAATAACGTTTCCTAATTCGGTTACATGGAAAAAAGGAAAGGCAACGAACGAGTGGGCGCCCACTCTTTGAACTGTTCCGGTTCTCTGATCATCAATTTTCTAACTATGTACCTCCATTTCTGGCAATTCAATTCCATGGAATATGCCCGACCATTCTAATTTTGAGATAGTTGAACACAATAGAATTACGAAAATGAGAAAATACCAAAAGGCCACATTACGATAAAAATGAGCTACACATAGCTACTAAGCCTACTTTGAACCTCACGAGAGATGAAGGTGCCCATCCTTGATCTAGCAGCCCCATCACTTGAATTACTTGTAAACCTAACTTTCATTTCATTGAGGTTTTGTGTTCGGTCCCTAAGCAGTCTTTCTCCTTGCAATGATTTTCAACTTCAGTGTCCCCTATCTATGACAGCTTGCATAAGAGCAACCCGATCGTCGCCTGCTGCTGCCTACCTTATCAAACAACCTTATCTAGTAGAAAAGCAGCTTGTTATGGGCAGATCAAAGGTTGAACTTCGCATGTTTTGCTCTTTATCATGCTGAACCGTGCTCGAAAGAAATGTTAAGCAACGGACAATGACTGAACTCTCTTCCCAATTCGTAACGTTAAAAGGGTCCGGTTCCAATTAACCTTGTTTTTCTAATTCCTTTTCCCCTAGCTAGAATAATAGCCGTCAGTTGGCAACTCCGAGTGAAACACTGTCACACAGTTTCGTGACGGTGACAAAGACTATCACCCCATTCGGGAATTACCCAGTGATCAATCAGTACTGAGAGGGTGAAACACGAGATGTCCTGCTTTTTCCCACTGGTCCACACTAGAGATTGTGAAGGCATGTGAATAGCCTATGCGAAGACTTGACAACAGCATGTCGGAAGCTGACTGACGGACCCACTTCCCCACGGTCGCAGGGGCACGGCTGTAATTCTGCGGAAATTACCATAATCACCCACTGGGAATTCAAATCTTACACTTACACTGCGGGCCCCGACGGAGCGGCGGGTACGACAAAGGCGGCATGCCGTTTGGGTGCGAGATACTCCCCCCCAACCTCTTCGAAACTCGTACCACTCACTGTTCGCACTTCCTGTCATTGGCCTACTTTTGTTGAGTTTCGCCCTTAGAAAAGTAGAAATTAGCCGGTCGATAACTGGTCCCCTCACGACCATCAAAAAAGGAGCATCATCTTCATCAACTAAGAGCAATGCCGTAACTTCAATAACTTTTCTAATGGTATGCATGCGTCATAGAATCTGGAATCCTTAGCACAAAAACGTAATTACTCTCGCGGCTTTGAAGTTCCCTCAATGAAGTGCCTTTTTTCAGGATAGCAAAAGTGAAATCCGCCGCCAGTCGATCTCAATCCGCAACCGATTCAAATCTCTTGTCCACGTGTAGCTTTTATTCGTTATCTATGAAGATACAATCTTAAACAAGGAAACTCGTCCATCGCCGAAATAAAAAGATTTTAATGTTGCTGTTTATCATTGAAAGAAGAAAATGTTGGCTTGTGAAAATATGAATTCCGAAACGATTCCGGCACGAACGTTACATCAGCATGTGCTTGTTGTATTTGCAGAGCCTCAGCTGTTCAATTATGGGCTGTACTTTTCCTGAATGCCTTTCGAACTGAATTTGCGCTGCTATTTTGTTAATTCAACAAAGTGCCATATCCTTTTTTGTGTTATGACGCAGTTACCCCTTCATAATCGCCACAGTACCAACTAACCAATAAATTCAATTAGGGGTTCAAACGATTCCAAACAACGATTCGTACGTCCCCATTAACATTAGCAAATGTTCGAATGAATGGGGTGTGGCTATTTTGGTACGAGAGAGGTCACTTGGCACTTGGTGGTTGCAAAGAGGGTGCTGCGATTAAATGGCAGAGATAATGGGGCCACGCCGCGCATGCGCGGCCCTCAACCCATTGCGATTGAGATTTACACGCTGAGATGCTATCTACACCTGTTGTCGTGAGCATGCAACTACATGACCCTCGCAGAACTTCAAAACGGGAACGAATTTTTCCGTTGGGGCCTTCAGATTTTGTATTTTTTAAATATCCTGTTGGCGAACAAGTTTGTCTTCAGACGTGTCTCCTTTCCTTCACATCTCTAGTATTTCTCATTATTCCAATATATCTATGTAACTGCGTTTGTCCCGAAGCTGGCTCGATTATTACCAAGTGCTAATTTACAACCTGACTTCAGTTATGCCAGGTGGGCGCCATGTTTGAGTCGTGGTCTCATTAATTCGACGAATCGCACGTCCCTCGGTACAAAACTGCTTCAACGGCAGATGCGAAAACGAAAGGCCTTTACACTATCAGCATGTGGTCATTAATCGAGTTCAAAAGAATTGAATGAAGTGGATAAGAAAAGTAGCAAAGGAAAGCGCCCAGAGATGAGCAATATCTTCGAGCTACGACGTCTATTATATACGTTTTCTACTGTAAGGCTCAGTAGAGAAGAGGTTGGCCAACGTTGTTTTCAGCATATAGTCTCAGATTTCACCTGGGCGCGACAACAGGACCTTCTATCAAGGACATAAAAACTTTACTCGTTCAAAAACAACATTTTTTTATGTAGATATCGTGTGACCGCCATGTTTTCGTATCGCACCAGAGTTCCGTTTGTAGAGTTGGGATAGAAATACACACGAATTCTCCAGAAATGACCTCCTTCATAAGCACCACCTCCCCCTCCACGTTGTGATGCCCTGTGTGCTTACGTTCACGTATCAATGTCCAACAAACATAGGCACGGTTGCTTGATGGATCAGACGAAATGATCACCGAACTTTCAAAAGTCCCTCATCAAACTCTTGTAAATATTCCTTATGCAATGTCAAATCTATATATTTTTCAAACTATAGAACCTCAAAAAGTTTCTATATAGAAACTATATTAAAGAAGTTTCTATATAGAAACTCGAAGTAAACAGCACCGTTCTAGCCTGAAAGGCGCAAGTCACAGTAAAAAAAAATGCTTCTGGCGCATCTTTCTAAGATAACTCTTACCCCCATCCCCATCCAACTAAAATTCTCCGTGGCTGCTCTATAAATCATACGAGACGTTGAAACATCGAAAAACGACCTGGTTAGAGCATTGGAGGGGTTCAAATATTGAATCGTTTGTGTGCCACACCCAAAGGTATACGAGTTTCAACGGCGTTGCAAAGGCTCCACCATTCAGAGGCCCCCATGTTATTCAATCTAGTCGTGACACAAACCAACAATAGAAGGTAGGTTTGAACTATTGTGGCTTGATGCGCTTAGCTCTTCATGTATTTTCACAACTGAAATCTCGTCCGAATATCCTTCCCATGCTGTTTCCACCATGACAGTCTCGTACAACCTCTACTTCGGAACATTTCGAAAGACTCATTTTTCTCGAAATCGACGAGTTTTCCGCTTTCTTGGACACCGATTCTATTTTCCATCGACACTGATTTTCAACTCAAAGAGGGTACCACAAAATTATCGTGAACTTCGCCTTTGAATTGTTCACAAACAGCAGTCAAAGCTATGCCACTTTCAGAGCTGCACAACATAATTTGAAAACAATTCATTATAATATTTAATGAAAAAAATCAATACAACGGTGTTAGAATAGTAGAACACTAACACGACTAGTACCAGCTGCACAACCGTTCAATTCAACTTAACAAATAACTGGTGTGTTTGCTGACCAAAGCAAAATTATTAGTACTCTAAGAAGAATATTGAAACTGAGCCTAAATATTAGGCGAAACATATGAAGCTATTAGTGTAGCCGATTGAATGGCAGTATTCGTGGCAAGGCAGGCCACAAACACATATATAAATATATCACTGTAAAAAGAAACTAATAGTGGAAACTTCAAAATATATTATCAAAAACAGTCAA